>WSYH01006672.1:0-36827 GCA_036426205.1 Ascaphus truei
TAAACTATGTTAACGCTGTCTGTGGGTGATATTAGAGTCTATGCGTGCAATGCTTGTAACGGGATGGATGTAATGTGTAACCATGTTAACTCACCGATTTATATGTGTAACGTGACACAATGTATATGTGTAACACACAACGCGATGTATTGTGTATGCGATGCAATGTATATTTATAAGACGCAATATATATCTGTAACACGAAATGTATGGTAAGATGCACACTGTGATATATATGCTACAATGCAATGTATATCTATAACACGCATGCGATGTATATGTGTAACACGCGATTGCAATGTATGTGTAAACCTGATAAGATGTATATCGTAACATGAGGTACGAGTATACCTGTAACATGTATATCTGAAACACATGACCGCAATGTACCGTATATCTGTAACATGTGGTTGGCATATCTGTAAACATGCATACGCATAGTATATCATATAACAGGCGACAACGAATTGTGGATGTGTAAACAGGCGATGTTGGTATATATATATATATATATATATATATATATATATATATATATATATGTGTGTGTAACAAGCGACACAATGTATATCTGTAACGTGTGATGCATATCTGTAACAAGCGACGCAATGTATATCTGTAAACCGTGATGCAATGTATATGTGTAACATGCAATCTATATGTGTAACATGCAATCTATATGTGTAACACGCAATGTACAGTATATGTGTAACGTAATGTACATCTGTAACACACAACACAATGTATATCTGTAACTAAATGTATATGTGTAACACGTACTGTATTTGTGTAACATGCAATGTATATGTGTAACTGTAGAGGGAGAGGGGGTTGGCCCGGTATTAAAGGGGTTGCACCCCATATAGCCACCCCCTGACCTAACCAGGGAGGCAAGGGGTTAACTGGACTGCGGTCCAGGAAGGTGGTTTACACCTTGTCATGTCATGAAAATGTATGTTTTCTGTTCCCATGTTTCATTATAATCCTGTATTTTAAAGATGTTTTAAAGTGCATTTCTGTATCTCCAGTTCTGGAGGTCGCAGAGAGTTGATATTTGGCCAATATGTGGAGTCACTGTAGGCATTAAGAACTGGCACATTTCGACCCACTGAGCCCACCAGAATGGAACTTATTAATATGTGTAGATATTAAAGTGTATATGTATGGTATTTTGGATCTGCCCTGAAAATGCAGACTCCATCTGCTATGCTAATAGGTCATGAAGGGCAGCCGGCTGATTAAGCCTAAGCACTGTGATCAAAAGTTAACTGCCTGATTGTTTACACTAAGTACTAATCAACAGATCAAGTACTAATCAACAGACTCTGCCACTCTACTTGTTACCTGAGGGTGGAGAATCATCAAACTGGAGTGGTTTGTAAGTGTTATGTCTACACCTACAAACAATGCAGATACTTCATTTGATAGACTGGTCGTCGCCCCTGATTTAATTATGGGGCTACCCATAGAGTCCCAGTACACATGGGCTAATTAGCTGGGGGGCATGGGTTAATCTGTGTCTCCACGTTAGGGATTGGATACAGATAATTGTTCACCAATAGTCTGTATTCAATGTTAAGAATAGGGTTAATAAGGGTATATAAACTGTGTCAACCCTACAGTTTTTAGTTGTGCTTCTGATTCCACCTGGAATGTCACCGGATTGCTGTAGAATTGCCAGCTGATACTTCTCCATCCCCCAACCCTAAGTAAGTGTTACCTTCTTGTCTGTTAATTGTACTATATTGCTGTGTTCACCTTTTTAAGGAATAAATATATTTTATTATATTTAAGTCTCGTTCAGTTCAACCCAGATATTTGGTGTTCATTATATCTTGTCATAAGCTACCGTGGCAGTAACACACGGTGCAATGCATATTTGTAACTCGTGACAAAACATATGTGTAACACACGATGTATATGTGTAACACACAATGTATATCTGTGACAAGTGACATGCATTTCAGACTGCTCTGGCTTAAAATGGGTTTAAAAGATACATGTTTGGAATATTTTTGTTGCATTGGAAATCATGTTTACTAAGTATTTGCATAAAACCAAAGGACCGAAAGGAATCTGGGTCAGCCAATCACATCCCTAGACTACGAGCATTAGTCACTGACAGGTGTAGAGATAAGCCAATCAGCACACAGCGATGCTGCACAGGTACCACTCAGGGTCACAGCAAACGTAACTGTCAGTATTATACGGCAGCCCAAGTCTCACCATACACCTTATATCCTTCTTGAGCAGCTGGTTCTTTTCCTTGTAATTGAAGATAACGTGCACTTTTTCATGGATCGTACCACAGATGTCAGGCCCTAAAAAATCCAGCAAAGCAAGCCAAGAATAAACAGTCGCTTTAAAGTGCAATTGTTTCAAGAAAAACATAGCCCTGTAACACTGAATCAGCATTGTGTAAGGTCACTAAGCGGCCACAATAACCAAGGTAACCATTTTTTTCAAGCAGCAACCCCCCACCCACGCCCCCTTCTGAAGACCTAAGGGTTAATCTTGTCTTGGCATATCACAGGTTAAAGATCTCAATCATGCCCCCCTAGGAAGAACATGATGTGGGAAGGGACGGGAGGAGGTATGTGCCCCTGTATAAAAGATCTGTCTACTTCTTCCTGGCTTCGTTAGTGTCCAAGTTAATGATCCTGTTATTCGTTTAGTGGCATAGCAATTAAATTATTGTTAGTGCTCAGCTAGAGTTTGATGGGGAAAGTAACTAATGTGACCAAGGCAGGACTGCATGTCCTAATGAGCGCCCTGCTGGAGGAGTTTGGGGACAACCTGGAAATCACATACTGTAGATTAGGGTTAGTCAATTCCGGTCCTCATGAGCCACCAACAGGTCAGGTTTTCAGGATATCCCTGCTTCAGCACAGGCTGAGCCACTGAGGGAGCCACCTGTGCTGAAGCAGGGATATCCTGAAAACCTGACCTGTTGGTGGCCCTTGAGGACTGGAGTTTGCCACTCCTGTGCTACGCCATGGAGTAGATTAGGTGCTTCACAAATAAATCATAGTCACACTCGGTACTGCTGTATACTGCAGCATGTTCTGTGTCAGGCAGGCGGAGGACTCACCGAACATTATGTAATATTGGGAGTCCCCATTCATCTGCTCCTGCTCCATCTCCGCAGGGAAGAGTTTCACGTAGCCTCCGCCGCAGTCAATAGCCTGCTCGTGTTTGACAGTGAACTGAATGACCAGCGTCTGCCCCTCGCTGCTGAACGGCTCAAACCGAGCAGACAAAGAGTAAAACTTCCCATCCTGACCAGTCTGTAGACCTGGGGTAATATTAGTGACAATTACCAACCTTTGAAGTGGAGAGACCCCTTAGAATGTTACATTCTCCACCCCCCCCCCCCCCCCCCCCATTACAAATGTGTTCATTTCAATGTGCTCACTAGTGGAATTTTTATTTGCTGTACACTGTACGGTGGGGGTTTTGGCCACTGTTTTTACCAACCATAACTTATAGTGTATGGTTGAAACCTATCCCAGCTTCGTATTGCAAAGCCAGTATAACCAGCCATACACTCAAGAGACCCAAAAGGATGAAACAGCTGGATATAGAGAATAAGCCGGTTGCTTGCTCTAGGAGCCGCGCTATGTATGTAGCAATATATAATCAATATGCTCAGGTGACAGAAACGGACATAATAAGAGGAATAATAGGGAAGCCTCCTGGGTAAAGTGCATCAGCGTCCTCGCAATAAAAGTACAGCTGAAATATAAGCACAAAAGATCCAAAGAGACATTTATCTATGGCGTGGAGTGTGCAATATACTCACGATCAATCGCCATGTCCCTAATCCTCGTGGCCAAACATCAGCAGTGAAGCTCTGTGTTTTCTGTCTGTTGGAGTCTTGTCCAATCCTGGGATAGCAGTAAAATGAAAACGGATCGGTGTGACATCCAAGCCTAAACAAAACGTGGGAACTCACCAGCAAAAATTGAATAAAAAAACTTTATTAGACTACATAAAAAATGTGAACATCCACATGGAGATCCTAGCTCTTCCTCCCACGCGTTTCACACCGTCAGTGGGGCTTTCTCCTTGAGAAAGCCCCAATGACGGCATTAGGAGGAGCTAGGATCTCCATGTGGATGTTCACATTTTTTATGTAGTCTAACAAAGTTTTTTTATTCAATTTTTGCTGGTGAGTTCCAGCTGCTTTTTTTTAGTTTTGTTTTTAGTTTTGTTTACGCTTGGATGTCACACCGATCCGGTTTCATTTTACTGCTATCCCAGGATGAAATAGCTGTCTGTGAGTAGGGTTACTGGCTCTGCACTTCTTTAACCCCGGCTGTGCGATAAAGCTGTGTAATACGGCAGGTATACGCTTATAGGGGTCCATGTTAAAATGGATAAGAAGCAAAAGGTGCCACTGTGTTCTCATTTGCATGTCATTTCCCAGAATCCCTGGTGACAGTGGAATATTGTATGCAAAGAGATAGTGGTGAATAGCAGGGTTGCAGACTGGTCTGAGACGTGTGAATGTGCTCACAAGTGGTATTTTTAATCATTTCAATACACATGTTTAGTCTTAACATTAGTCCTGGTGTTATGATTTACAAGTGTAGCCATGTGTAAAAATGGTGTACATCTCTTTCTCATGCTGGCAGTAAGCCTGGTAAGTATGCAGGGTTGCCAGCAACAATCATGGAGGTTTGCCCTCAAACCCTGGTGAGGTGTCATATGTAACAAAGGAAGTGACAGCATTCTTTGTGTCAACTGTTAGTGACACAGAGGTGGGTCTGTTTCTGGAGGTTATATAAGACACAACACTGCCTAAAAGTGTGTGTTAACAAGGAGCTCTGATTTAGTCTACCAGAGTGTCTGCAGCAGTTCAAGGCTGTCAGAGTCAAGTGCAAGCTAACTACTCACTGTGTCCAGGAACCTGGCACAGATGGTGATCTCCCTTAGGGGAGAGGTGAGCCAACTCTATTAAGAGAGGAGGAACCTTCTGAAGGGGGGGGGGGTTACCTCAACAAGATGAGCGGCTAAGCACGACCGCTATGAGGGGCAGTCTGTCCATGAAGATGTCATTAAAGATGCCCTGGTTCAAAAGATCCCTTCTGTGTGAGAGTGAAGTTATTCCACAGAAGGATGCACCAAGAAGGAGTTCCCTATCAGATACTTCCCCCTGCTGCTGCAGAGATCCTGATGGGGTGGAGGCGCTGCATCGAATGTGAGTAGGACTCAGAACACCACCTCAGACGCCTGTCATGGTGATACTTCCCCTATACCAACCCAGCGGGTTGCCAGCAGACATGTAATGGGGCTGATTAGACCACATGGGCCAATATGAGATTGGGTGGGGGTCTAACCGTTACACAAGTATAAATGTCAGTGGTTGTTAATGAATTACAGTGAGTGCATTACAATCCCTTAGATTGTAAGCTCTTCAGGGCAGAGACTCCTTTTCCTAGTATTAGTTTTATGTCTGAAGCGCTTATTCCCATTATGTGTTATATTATTATGCCCCGTGTATTACTGCTGCGAAGCGCTATGTACATAGATGGCGCTATAAATAAAGATATACATACGCATACATACAGAGTTTGTGTTGCAATTAATGAAAAAGAGAAAGGTTACGGGGGCGATATTGTGTTTAATTAATGAGTAATTGCGAAATGTAAACTTCTTTAAAATGTAAAACTAGAAAGAAGCATAATATTTTATAGATTTTTCCAGTATTTTATATGTTGGAGAAGTATTAACTTTTTATACTTTAAAATGTAGCTCTGTGGCTTTGCTGCTGTATTTTACCCTCACTTGTTATACTTTCTCAGACTTTCAGACATGTCTGTAACGTGTTACATGGCTGAGAGCTCTCAGTCCCTGCACCGCCAGTGCCTACCTTTATCTTTCTCCGGATCTCCGTAGAACGTTCCTGCAGATAGTTGGAATTTACCATAATCCGATTTACTTTTAGACTCCGTCCACCGTTTCTGCCATTCATCTGAACAATAACATATACATGTAAATAACATGGAACCGTGCCTCTACTGGAGCGGGTCAGGTCACAGCGGCCTCACCAGTCTCTGATCCTGTGCAATTACCTCTCAAGTACTAGAGCACAGATGGCCAACTCCAATCCTCAAGGACCACGGACAGGTCAGGTTTGCAGAATATCCCTGCTTCAGCACAGGTGGCCCCGTCATAATGACTGAGCCACCTGTGCTGAAGCAGGGATATCCTGAAAACCTGACCTGTTATTATTTATTTATTTATAAAAATCTGTTACCAGGAAATAATACATTGAGAGTTACCTCTTGTTTTCAAGTATGTCCTGGGCACAGAGATATGATGACAAATACATGGTTATAAATACATAGTTACATTAAGTGAGCATGGTTATATATTATATACAAGACATTGCATGCACAGTAAGTTGGTGGCCATTGAAGACTGGAGTTAGCTATCCCTGTACTAGAGCAAGTGTTCTGCCTTTGGAGTTTGTCACTTAAAAATCCCATTTGTAAGAATAAAGGTTTTGCACTTAGTATGATATATGACATGGTGCGTTGTGTCTCTGACTCATTCTCTGTCGTTTTGTCATTTGATGTCCCCCTTTAGCATGTTACTTTGTTTATCTCAGTGTACATCTCCCTCTTATCACCCCTGAGACCACTATTTTAGGTTGTCTATGCCCCCCAAAACATAAAAGCAAAACGTTCTAACATTATAAATAATAAGATTGGAAAAATAGAAATGTATTTTAAGAAAAAGCAAGAAACATTTACACACAGAGATAATGTTCTTAGATATACAGATCAGGTACGATGGGAAGGCGAAGAGACAAAATACCTGGGTGTCTGACATAAAGATCAAGGAGGAAAGAGGAGTGGAACTGGTGGAGGGGGCACAGGTGAAGGGAAGGTGGCATATTTGGAAGGAGGGGGCCACAAGTGAAGGGAGAGGATCACAGGTGAAGAAGGGGAGGGAGAGGCTGTAGGTGAAAGTAGAGGAGCAGAGGTCAGACCTCTTACCTCCATCCTCAAACTGCTCCCGAAAATATACAGTGGGGTCTGCTGACACAGCAAGGAGCAGAGCCGCCAAGAGCGGGTACCACCTCATATCTGGGGGGTGAGGTACAGGTCACCTGCAGAGAAGCACAGGACACAGGTAATGATGCACATGGTGAAGGGAGAGAATGCACAGGGGTCAGGGAGAGCATGCACTGGGGGCTGGAAGAGGATACACAGGGACAGGGAGAGGATACAGGGAGCAGGGATAGGATGCACAGGGGGCAGGGAGAGGATGCACATTTCACCTGTTGAGTTGACTCCTGGGTAAAGCAGCACAGATTGTCAAGGAGGTGATGCACAGGACCCAGATCAGAAGATGCACAGGATGGAGAGGGGGATGCACAGGACCTGTGTATTGCTGGCTGCAATCAGGCTCTCCTCAACCGGTCCACACACAGATGGCTCCATCTGATAGGTCTGGGAGAGTCGTAAGGCAGCCAATCAGCACAAACCACGTGCTGGGAGGGAGGAGAGAGATGGAGAATGAGAGAGAAAGAGAGAAAGGGTGGGGAGTGAGGGGGAGGAAAATGGATAGAGAGGAGTGGGGTGGGGATGAAATGGACGGAGAGGAGGGAGAGAGAGAGAGGTACAGAGAGGGGGAGATAGGAGTAGAGTGGGAAATGGATAGAGAAAGGGAAGAGAGATAGAGGGGGTTAGGGTACGAGAGTCTTGATATTGTGATATTTCTGGTTGGAATTATGGGCTCATTGTATATCTTCAATGATGTTAAATATTGCAGACTCTGAGTCTCATATTGTACCTGTTTGCTGCTCAGCTCCTGCTCTATTCAAATAATAGCTGCATTTAAGAAATTGCCTTTACTCAGCTTTTTTTTATCCAAATAACACACTTTATTGTTAAACCTTTAAATTGTTTTCAACTTCAGAAATCCACAAATCTGTTGTATAATAAACAGCAGTGAGTGCGACAATATCAGGCATTACATTTTTATTGACAGGATATATCTTCAAATCAATCGGGTCAGGCAGGATTTAGTCATACCAAGGTATTTAAACTCAAATAAAGCAAGGTATTCACTTACTTTGCACACTTGCAACTGTTCTCAGAGGGACACCACATCTACCACATCATAAATGATGGAAGAAAAGGGGCTTTACGAGGAGCTCAGTGGTGATGTCATTGACTTTGAACAGGGAGACCCAGTTTGAATCCAAGTGTCAGCTCTGCTGACCCTTTATCTCCCTGTGCCTCAGGCATCAACATTTAATTGCAAGCTATTCAGGGCAGGGACGCATCATGATGAATCTTTGTATTGCGCTATGTACGCTATCAGTGCAGTATATGAGAAACAAATATTGTTAAGTGCCGGAGTATTTGCACTCTAATATGTTTCCATTGCATTTTGCAACTGCCGCTAGCAGCACAGCCATTTACATGCACATTCAATAAAATCTTGTCAAAGGCCCAGAATGACCAAGGAAGTAATGCAGAGCTAGTGCCAAAGATGCAGCAATCAGGGTCAGTGTTAGAAAGCAGCTTTTGTCAAATTCACCTGCCATATAGAAATGCAATGCATTGCAGAGAAGGGGTTACAATAAAATGCCTGTCTGTCACTCTCTGAGGAAGGTATAAAGAACAGGGCACCACGGATTTTTAAATGCACTATTTATTGCCAAAAGTTAAAAATTAATTTTGCCAATAAATATTGCATTTACATTTTGCCAATAAATATTGCATTTAAAAATCCGCGGTGCCCTGTTCTTTATACCTTCCAGTGAATATTCGGTTATCACAGAGAATCCTGAACCAGGAGCACCGGTATTTGTATCTATTTTATTTATTCTATTGTTATTGGTGTGCAGCAGTCTCCCTGTCTGTCCCTCTCTGAGCACATCCCTGTGACTGTTTTTCTAGGTACAAGTTGCACAGTGCAGCGCATCGCCCTGCAGCATCTCAGCATCTCAGCATCTCAGCATCTCAGCATCTCCCCTGGCAACACTGGACCACTCCGTGACGTCACGCACGGAGCCTAGCCTCTCCGCTGTCACGCCTTCTTTTCCCGTTGACTCCGCCCTCCCACGCGGTGACGCGTGACGCACGCCAGGACGTCGTGTTGTTATTCCCCCCCCCCCCCGTGTCAAGATGGCGTCTATCATGGAGGGTCCGTTGAGTAAATGGACGAACGTGATGAAGGGCTGGCAGTACCGATGGTTCGTGCTGGATTATAACGCAGGCCTACTCTCCTATTACACGGTAAGGGTCCTGGCTCCGCCCAGTCTCCCAGCTATCGCCTCCTGTTGTTAGGTTAAGAGGAGCTCGGGTGTAGGCCGCGGGAGCACGGGCAAGTGGGCAGCCAATCGCAGCGGGCGACTGCCCGGCCCCAGCCAATCACAGCGAAGGTCCGCCTGCTTGCGGCCAATTACAGCGCGGCGTCGCCCAGCCGCAGCCAGTCAGAGACGAGGGCGGTTATAGTGAGGCCGCGGTTGTGAGGTGTCTTCCTGACTCTACCTGATAACTTACTCCAGTCCATCTGCAAGATAGATCCAGGCGGGCTGTCCGCACAGTGCAGCCAGTTGATGCGAATGTAAAACCAGGCCTGGATCTATCACACAGGGGACCTAAAGTCTATTAAATTACGGTACAGAGGTTTAATGTGAAGTTTAAACTTTTTTTTGGCAGTTGGTGATGTAGCTTTTATAGTTGGTTATGATGGACCGACAGGTGCGTCACTTTATATTATAGTGTACAGAGCTTTACAAACCTCAAAACTCTCTTATTTACTTGTACAGCGGTTTACAAACCTCACAGGTCTCTTCTTTACCCGTACAGCGCTTTACAAACCTCACAGGTCTCTTCTTCAACCGTACAGCGGTTTACAAACTTCACAGGTCTCTTCTTTACCCGTACAGCAGTTTACAAACCTCACAGGTCTCTTCTTTACCCGTACAGCGCTTTACAAACCTCACAGGTCTCTCTTTATCACCCCTTATCTTTAACACTCCCGTCAGGCGTGTTACAAACCTCACCGGTCTCTTCTTTACCCGTACAGAGCGCTTTACAAAACCTCACAGTCTCTTCTTTACCCGTACATGCGCTTTACACCTCACATGTCTCTTCTTAACCCGTAGACAGCGCTTTAACCTCACAGGTCTCTTCTTACCCCGTGACAGCGGTTTACAAAACCTCACAGGTCTCTTCTTTACCCGTGCACGCCTTATACAAACCTCACAGGTCTCTTCTTTACCCGTCATCCTTTAACAACCTCACAGGTCTCTTCTTTACCCGTCAGCGCTTTACAAACCTCACAGGTCTCTTCTTACACCGTCACAGCGCTTACAAACCTCACAGTCTCTTCTTTACCCGTTCAGCGCTTTCAAACCTCACAGGTCTCTTCTTTACACCCGTGCAGCGCTTTACAAACCCTCACAGGTCTCTCTTTTACCCGTGCGCGCGTTTACAAACCTCACAGGTCTCTTCTTTACCCGTGCAGCGCTTACAACCTCACAGGTCTTCTTTACCCTGGCAGGCGCTTTACAAACCTCACAGGTCTCTTCTTTACCTACAACGCGCTTTACAAACCTCACAGGTCTCGTTCTTTAACATACCTACGAGCGCTTTACACAACTCTCTTACCACCGACGCTTAAAAATACAGTTCCTTCTTTACTCTATACCGCCGCTTTACAACACAATACAACTCAGAGGTCTCGTTCTTGTACCCTGTGACACGCTTTACAAACGCTCTACAGGGTCTCTTCTTTACCCGTGCAGCGCTTTACAAACCTCACAGGTCTCTTCTTCATGCATACATTTGTAACTTTGAATTATGTGTGTTGGAGTAAGGCGCTTATATTTTATTTATTATAGCATTTAGCAGTATAAAGGGATCAGCAGCTATTTACCTTGCACAATGATCCATCTTCTTGGACTGTTTTGTTTAATAATACATAGCAAAAACATATCTTTAATAATACATAGCAAAAACATATCTTTATCTGTGTAAATGATTTAGATCACTTAACTTAAGAGTCCCACAATAGATCTGTTATTTCCATATTGATCTCGTCCATAATAGGATTCATGTGTACAGACCATGCCAAAAGACAGGTTTTTTTTGTGTGTGCTGGTATGAAGAAAAATAATAATCTATCTATCTGAGCTTTTACACTCTGTCCCCCTTCGGCTATCATGTGCAACACTTGCGTAATAAAATGTCGCGACCAGCTCAAACACCACCCCCCCCAAGGTTTTTTTTTTTTTAAATTGGACTCGTCTGAAATAAGAGGCATGTTAACTGTCCATTATTATAGCAATTATTTTATTATTGTTACATGTACAAGTTGTATGTGGGTACAAACAAATCTACATAAGTACCAGCACTCACTGTCTAATAGCTAAATGATGAAAACGGCTGTAATGCAGAATAAACATTTAATAATAAAACGAACCAGAAATAAATCAAATGTGTATGCAGAAACCAGTATCACAAATGGGCATGTCACAAAGTGAGGGGGGGGGGGGTTAGGAAAAAACATGAAACACAAGGAATATACACAAAAAACGGAGAACGGCAAGTATGCTAGGGGGGCGACGTTTCAAGGGACTACCTCCTTCATCTGGTCCAAAAGGTCCCAGATGTACTTGCCTAAGCCTCCCTTCCCCTATAACTGGTCAAATCAGACACCCCTGAAAATAGATAGCAAACATACAGTGTAGGTTAAATACAGCTAAACAGCTAATAGCAGGGCAGCAAGAATCCACTAAAGACAATGCTAGTAGTTCAAGTACCACAAGAAACTGTGGGCAATGGTACAGTAAAGGCTGAACACAGCTTGCAAGAAAGCAGCTTGCAAAGAAGCACCAGGAGTCCATTGCGTGACATCATTCACAGGACACTGCGGAGCGGTGGCCAGAGCTACTACATATGACAGCTGAGACTGCTATCTCACTCCTCACCACTCCACACAAGCACAAGGAGCAGAGCCAGAGGGTTTGATTATTGTCTTCATTTGCTATTCCCATTAACCTTTCATTGACTGTTGTGGACTCCTGGTGCTTCTTTGCAAGCTGCTTTCTTGCAAGCTGTGTTCAGCCTTTACTGTACCATTGCCCACAGTTTCTTGTGGTACTTGAACTACTAGCATTGACTTTAGTGGATTCTTGCTGCTCTGCTATTAGCTGTTTAGCTGTATTTAGCCTACACTGTATGTTTGCTATCTATTTTCAGGGGTGTCTGATTTGACCAGTTATAGGGGAAGGGAGGCTTAGGGAAGTACCTCTGGGACCTTTTGGACCAGGGGGAATGGGCCAGATGAAGAGGTAGTCCCTCGAAACGTCGCCCCCCTAGCATACTTGCCGTTTTCCGTTTTTTGTGTATATTCCTTGTGTTTCATGTTTTTTCCCCTTTTCCTTTCCCCCCCCCCCACCCCTCACTTTGTGACATGCCCATTTGGGATACTGGTTTCTGCATACACATTTGATTTATTTCTGGTTCGTTTTATTATTAAATGTTTATTCTGCATTACAGCCGTTTTCATCATTTAGCTATTAGACAGTGAGTGCTGGTACTTACGTAGATTTTGTTAGTACTATACAGGGGAATAAGGGTCCCCTTTTGTTCCGTGCACCCTGCAATTGCATAAATGTAACACTATCAGAGTGCTGTCTATCGTCCCCTTTTACCCCTAAATGTTGTATGTGGGTGTTGCAGTTGCCTCAGGTATAGTGCTGGTGTAGGGACTAACTGGATCTCCACAACTATTCAACCCAGAACAGACCACCCCACACACAGGTACTTGTAACCAATATAATCAATTACTTATACTTGCTGGGAGTGGCCTATACAATACTTTACTATATAGTAAGTGAAGCAAGAACCACACCAATGGTTAAAAAAATAAATAAAACATTTATTGCACCACACTGGAACTCCTAGTAATAATTTGATGACTCAACAGAAATACTTGCTGGCTGATATTGCTATCTTGATACCTTCCCTGTAGAGCTCTGCCATGTATTTATTACTGTTCTGATTGATACTTTCACCTGACCAGGGCTTAGATTGATGTATACAGTCCACATGTAAGATGGATAAGGGTTTGCAATTCCTCTGTAACAGCTTTATAAAGTAACCCCAGGGGCTGGCATTGGCATTATACAGGCTAATGGGGGATCAGTTGGTAATGATTGTTGCTGCCGTCCACTTCGTTGGATCGTCGTCATCCCAAGGAGACTTGTTTTTGGCGTGTCTCTGTAACTAGTATGTTCCTGACTTCGGCTATTCCTTCCCCACAACGAGCGATGGAGACTAAACGATGGACCTAGAGCAGCCTCCCAGGAACCAACCGCTTATTGTTACTGTCCCCCATCACATCAGTCTCTATATTAAGTGTTCTGGTTGTGTACCACTCTGTGACCTGCTGTCTTTATTATGTGTCTGTCTCTGTTGTTACGCGTGACCTGGATAATGCGTGTGCAGAGGCAGTGAATGGGTGCCCGTTCCGTTTATAAATGTCCTCACTTTCTCCCCTTTGTACGCCATCTTTTATTATGTCTGTGTCTCCTGCTGTATCTAAATATGTTATCTATCTTCTCTCTATACAAATAGTTGTCATTATTAGAGCTACCCATCTGTGCTTCTACTTGACTAATCTGCCTATTGATTTATTTTACTTAACTACTATAATCCTTATTTGTAACCTTTTTCTCTTCACGCTTCCTTTCCCAATTTTACACTATTTTACGCCCTTTGATCATTGTTTCCAACTCCTGATCTGTCATGTCCGGACTCTTTCCTGTCCTTTTTTTAACTGTCCCCATCTTCTGATGGCTCCTTTCACATTCTGTTGTTGCCGGGGCAACCGTAGCTGGATCAGAATGGTCACCCAATCACAGGCCCAGACGTGTGCCTCCCTGTTTGGGGCACTACAAATCTATCATGTTATTGACCTATTGTTAAATAATTGCGTTTGCATGTTTTACATAAGCCCCAATTATCTTGGTGTTTTCATTGCTGACTGTGTTGTATGTAATAAATTAGTTTCTAAAGCCATCAATAAGTTTCATGAGAGAAAAGTAATTCTCGTTCTAGCACCGCCCTTTCTGCGTCAGATATAATGGAAGCGACCCGAGCAATGTTTTGTAGAATTTTCAATCGGGATTACATACCTGTTATTACTTCAGTTTGCAATTTAGTTGCGGCTAGACCACCTTGGAGGCAGGAAAGAAGGGTCGGACTGCTCCCCTTTCTAGGGGGGAGGGGTGCTAATGAAGATCTGATAATGGGTATCGATACTCGATTGGCTTTAAACATCAACATTGAAGCTAAATGCAGTTTCTGTTGATTGAGGCTCTGATGCGTGTTATTGGGGTGAATTTCCCTAAGAGCTGTGAAAGCGTAATAGGGATATTTTTTTTTACATTTATTTAAATATTTTCAGCATGGAAGGCAGGAAAAATCTTTTCTTGAAGTTTCTGGGCTCCAGGTTGTAGAAATTTGAGATATACACTTGCCTGGATTGTTCTTGCAAAGCCCTTTCCATCGATTTTAATATAACATGACCCTGAAGCAGAGAAGTTGTAGGAGATGGAGATTGACAGTGGGGGAAAAAAATTCCTGTCATTTCCGGATCCAAATATTGGAAATAGAAAAAAAAAAAAATTCTGACAACTTTCCTGGAAGGTACCTGCAAAAAGCTTCCGATTTTAATGTTGAAGGTGAAATGGATGTGTTCGGTTTTATATGATGTAACAACATGCAATTTGTTACTGGGTTGTCAGTGTTGCATCAGGCTGACTGCTAGCCACAGATACATGGGAGCCGTTGGGGTGTAACTGATGTCTAGAAGTCTTGTAAATAGGAACTCCAGCCTTCTCTCTTGGGCAGGGGGGCGCGGCGGTTACAGAGGTCCCACGCTCTCACACAAGGCATTTAAATGCCGGGCGAATCGCGCCAGGCCTCTGTAACTTCTACCTTGATTCAGGCGGCTTGGGAGTGTCTTCGGCGACACATCGCCATGGTAACCCAGCATCCCACGACTTCACATGACGCCGGGTGCGTGCAGGGGAGGAGAGCAGACGGGGATTTTTTGGAAGTGGCACGGAGGTTAAAGGCCCCACGCCCTTCAGCGCGAGGCCTCTGTAACTCGATTACCTACATTTTGTGGACTTTGGGCGGTATGTCGCCATGGCAACACGGCATCAAATGACGCAGTGGGTTCATGTGACGTCACATAACCCCGCTGCGTAATTTGATGGCGGTTTAAATGTAGGGGGGGGGGGGCTGGTTGACACTGGGGCAGAGCAGGCAGGGGGGATGCAGTGCAGAAAGTTTGCACACCCCTGCTCTAGGGCATGAGGGCAACTGCAGTCTCAAGGGCCACCAACAGGTCAGGTTTTCAGGATATCCCTGCTTCAGCACAGATTGATCCACCTGTGCTGAAGCAGGGATACCCTGAAAACCGACCTGTTGGTGGCCCTTGAGAACTGCAGTTGGCCCCTCATGTCCTAGAATAAAGATTAAACTGTTTCTCAATCTCCGTTTGCGTCTTCCTCCAACATCTTGTTAGAGATCCTGATTGACTTATCAGGAAATGTTTTTGCTTTTTCCCCTTAACAGGAAATGCCCGCGGTGGATTTTTTTAGTAACTGGGGTCTCTGTCTCCTGTGCTCTTATGTATTATATTGCTGCTTTAAAGCTCCTGTAAGATAATTAAAAAATAAAAAATAAATTCTATGTTCGAAAGTACTTTTTATATAGCTAACTTTAAAGGGGCAACCAGGGATACTTTTTTCTTAAAGAAATGTAGGTGTTTTCCTGTGCCTTTTAGGATTGGTTACATACTGTAATAACCTTTTAAAATAGTTCCTTTTTATTATCTCCAACATTGCTTCATTTGAGAGGTCTCTTAATTTCAATTATTCCTGAAGAGAAATGCAAAAATATATTGAACTGTCATATTTAGGATTTCGTTTTCTAATGCTATCTTTGGATTGCTTTTGTTATTTTTTTTTGTGTGTGTTAAAGGGAACTTTTTTTGCTCCGTGGGACATACAAGGTTTTAGTACAACTCATTGTATGTTGCTTAGAATCCATAATAAAGCCAAAACAATGCACATTTAGCCACTGCCCCTCTTAGGCCGAGTCCCCGCTAGTGTTGAGCGTGCTCATGCTTGGAGATCGCTCCAAGCATGAGCGCCGGGTGTCTTGTCATTTACGCGCACTCGCGGGGGGTTATAGGTGATGTTTAATTATTAAACTGTGATGGTGCCCAAATCGTGCAAGTCGCATGGAAACTCCAGTGAGTTCAACCATCGCAGGATCACAGCTTAATAAATAACCCCCTGTGTGCGTCTTCAGAGCTATTACACGGAAAAAAAAAAGAGAGAAGGACTGACCCATAAAACTCCATTATTAGGTCATTTGAAGGCTTGTTATAATTGGTGCATTAGAATTACAGTATTGTTATACACAGGCAAATAAGCTAAGACCACGGACAAAGGATTACAATGTGGGTCATTACAAAATGCGGACAGTTTTAGTCCTTAAATATTCCAAAAAGAGACCTATTTAATGTAGTTTCTGAGGTTCTCCATATTAGCAGTGGGAGAAGAGAGAAACGTGAGACACTGAGGTTTGATCAGCACAATATATACAGAATCTTTTACCACCAAGGTGCAAAACCAGTTTGTTTGTGGGGGGGGGGGAAAAAGAAAAAAGAAGGTGTTTGGTTCCTTTATAGTTTCGTATTTGTGTGCACCGGCTGCAAGGTTTGTGAGATCACAGATAACTCTGCGCAATAAATGTCCTTGTGAAAAAATATATATACACACACAGCAAATATATATATATATTGTTTTATTTGTTTTTTTTTTATTTTTTAAAATAATACATATACACTCCATAAATGGTTATATTAGGGAAGGGAGTGCACAAGATAATGATGCAGAAATGATGGAAATAATTGGTCACTTCCTCTCTTATTCCCATGACGAGGGCATAATGAACAAGGCACATGGAATGCCAAAAGATGGATACATCAACATCATGATAAACCCCTGTGGTTTTTTGAATCCCAAAAAGGAGGTACAGAATTGAATGGTCCTCATATTATAAAGCGCCCTGCTTAAACGCCCGCATTTTGTCTCTTTTAGAAATAAAACAAAATGCATTATTCTTAGGATCTATGAATAGGGGAGTGAGGTTCCCTCTATACTAAAACTACCCTGTCCTGATCAGAAGACCAGCAGCAAGCGGCTTTCCTTTCTTGTTTACATTTGGTTATAGTTGTAGTGGGAAGACGGGGAGGTCTCCGGCGCTGAACTGTTCTTCAGCAACGGGACCCCCTCATTCCTGAGCTACTTACCTCTGTAGGGGGGCCAGTAGCAGTCCGGCTGGGCTTGTGGGCGGCTATTTAAAAAGCTCCCGCTTCTCGTGGGCTGGGCCAATAGGAAGCCGTGGAGATCATACCGTTGCCGGCGTCCTATTGCCCATTGACCTGGGCATTTAACCAGCCATAGCTGCTACCGACGGCTGCTATTGCCTTACAGAGGTAAGTATCTCAGGCGGCCTGGAGCGGAAATTAACGTGGTGTATGGGGGGTGAAGAGAGAGCATTGGCTCCTTTAAGGTTAGCGGAAAATAGGGAGAGGGGGCTTTGTCTTGTTGCAAGCTTTTGTTGAACACAGGACAGACCAAAAAAGGAAAAGGAGCAGCCAGAGGAAATCAGGGAAGGAAAGCAAAACTATCACCAGCTCACTTGTGCTTACAAACGAAAACAATACAAATTGTCCTTTATATTTGATTTTAACAAAGCATCAATCACCCGAAATTTAACGCCCTGTATCAAGTCACTACCATTAGGGCACGTGACTTAAGGGGACTGACCCATCCACCTACCTAGTGCGAGGCTCTTCTGTTGGTATAACCGTGCACACAACACAACACATAAAGGAAGAAGACAGTTCAAGTTTGTGCGCTGGGGCACTAAAGGTTTATTTTATCACCAACCTAGAAGTTTAAAGCAAGGGCATTGTCACCCTAATTAACACAAAATGAGTGTCTTCTACCAGACTTATGTAGTACTTTTTTCCCCCTGTTGGGTTCCCCTGCCATCACAACACGCTTACATTCTTTGGTTTCTATGTCCCCACATCCTCTGTGGGAAGCTGCAACATGCACACTACAGTTTCACTACGTATTTCCTCAAATTCCTCCCCCTAACTTCAGGAGGTACAGCCCAATGACCGATTTTTCGTTTCTCTGACACAAGCCTCCGCTCCTGCAGATTATTTATGCGTAATGGGCGTAAATCATTCTCATTTCATTTGGTCAAATAAAAATAAATGTACAGGACTGGCAGTGAGAAATATCTTATTGATGTATACTTGTTAACACTTCAGCATTGTTTTTTAAGCGAATAAAATGCATTGCCATATCTTCATTAGGGAAAAACATCTTTAACTGTGTAATACTTCAGATAATACCAGCTCAGGCACCGTGTGTTGAGATGGACTTTGCTTCCAGCTTTCCTCTAATTGCTAAAACCTTTAATTAAATGTCACAAAAAGCAAGTAACGACACAAGCCCCAAAAAATGGGCATTTACTAAACATGGCGCCGTTCCTGACTCTCTCCTCCCTGCTTGTTTGGGCAGGGTATGCAATAAGAGGGGTTTCAGGTTCCTACACAGAGATATAGTCTGCCAGGGTTGTTTAAACATCATTGGCAGACCCAACATGCAATCGTTTAAAATGTCCCACGGTAGCACAGGATTAAGACAGGGTACTCAACTCCCAGTTCTTCAAGCTCCCCAACTGGTCAGGTTTTCAGGATATCCCTTGCTTCAGCACTGGTGGTTCCGAGCTCAGTCGCAGACTGCACCACCTGGCTGTGAAGCAGGGATATCCTCCTGAAAACCCTGACCGTTTGGGGGTTTTGAGGACTGGAGAGCGGTTTAAGCACCCTGGTGTTTGATTTGATGTGTGATTGAACAAAACTATAGGGGTTAAAAATATGCAAGCTTGGCCAGAAGAGAGGATAGGAAAAGAGAAGAAAGAGGCTGAAGATGGAGACAGGATATGTGGGAGGAGAGGCGTGAGAAGGGTGGGGGGAGAAGGGAGAAGAGAAAAAGGAAGACAAAAAAACAAAAAAACTGAAGAGGAGAGAAACCAAAGGGAGGATGGAGGCGGGAAATGAAGCAGAAGCCAGGCAGGGCTTGAGGCGGATCCATTGCCTTAAGGTATTGATCTGCGAACATAGATCAGAAAGCGCGGGACAGCAGGAGGGGCGCGCGTGTGTGCTCGAGGGGGGGGGAAAGCAGTTTCATTCAAACTGAGGGGGAAGGAGCAGAAAAGGAAGGGAAAACAGGTCAGAGGCGGAGCACACAATGGCCGCGAGAAAACAGATGGGAACAGCCAGTCCATAGACAAGCCCAAACACGGCGACGTATTTACCGTTGTTCACAACAAATAAAAAGAAAGCAGGAAATCGAATTTGAGTCCGGTTAGGGAAGGAAATAGGGAAAGAAAGATCCCTCCGCGCGGTTTCGAAAAGGAGGATTTGACTCAGCCTTATATTTCAAGCAGCTTAAAAGCCTTGCAGAGGACAAATATAAAGTCACCATTTAGCAGCTCTTGATTCTATGCAACATGTAAACGCTCGACTAAAATATCCTTTAAATATTTGTTAAAGGAGCAATCCAACGTTTTTAATTCAGCTCCACGGAACGCTGCTTCTCCCATGATAGACACTCCAAAGGGACTTCCGGTATCTCAGCAAAGTGTAAATCTTCCGCATCAACAGTCATTAGAACCCGAACCCGAATGACGTAACACAGCTTCCTTGGGCACGCAGGGCGTGGGAGCTTGGAAATCCGCCAGTACGTGAACCCTGCTAGCGAGAGAGTGGATACTGGCCCTAAACTTCATAAGGGGCCCCCGGCATGCAGGGATTGCGACCAAGGGGTTTGATCTAGGTGTCGCCTATTGGTTTATTCAAAGGCATATCTTTCATTTCAAGGCCAAGCACGAGAAGCTTACTGTCCCGCCAGATCATCACTAACAGGGTTGTAGACAAAAATTATTTTCCGGGACTCACAAGTGTACCCCCATGCTTCTCTTCCTATCTATGGGAAAGAAACCTAGATGTTCAGTTTTAAAAACACCACTTGTTCTCCCAATTAGAGGATCAAATGTGAAACAGGTGGGTGGGAGATTTAACAATTGGAGGTGTCACAGCGCTCAAAAGCTCAACTCCAGACTCCAGTTGGCAAGCCTCACCCGTACTACCGTAGGAATGTTAAACCCAAAAGGCAAAACCTTACAGAAACAATGGCAGGAATGGACATGAAATGGGTTGCGTGGTCTCGCCAACATTGTGGATTACGTCACCATTTAACCCCTCTGTTTTGGTTGCCAGGAGCGTATTGAGCCTTGTACCCTAGGTTGTCATTTACCATTTCTTAGATTGTTAAGCTTGTTTGGAGGAGGAGCCTCATAACTACAGTATACGTCAGTCCTCCAACCCTGATTTTTTTGTGTACTGTGCTACGGGACTGTTGGTGCGTTATAAATAGATACTAATAAAATAATATATAAATAGGGATTATCGGCCAAACCAAAAACAAAACAGTCATACAGACAACAATGAGGGAAACACACATTTAATCGGAAATCCCCACAGTTCCATCTGACTGAGAGGCTGCAATGTGCACAGCAATTCACCATACTCCTATCCCTCCGCACTGAAAAATACGTAACCTCCCTCTATTTACTACTCACTGGAGCGTACTTCCATGGCACACACCGTTACCAGCCATGCGGGCGTGTTACTTAACACTGCTGCAGCCTTTCACAGCAATTCTCTTTTACCACAGCCTCTGCCGACGGAAAGCAAAGGGACATCTTCAGTAAGGCATGCTGGATTACTTACAAACTGAAAACAATCAGCCTACTTCCTCGGCTCAGCCGAAGACATGCAGGCGGCTAACCTCCCCACTGCTGCAGCGATTGGCTGAGAAGAGCCACACATATCAAAAAAGGCCTGGCGGATAGGGATTCCCCAGCTCATGTGCTGCCACGTACAATTCAGCAATCCACGGGGAAAAGTGCCAGATTTGATTCACATACGCTCAGTCTAGTAATTAGCCTGGTGGCCGCCTATAGATATAACTGTAATGCAAGAAATAAACCAAGAAACATTTGGAGTGTGAAATGAAAACACACTGACAAAGGCAGGTTGTTGGTTTGCCATACTGGTTGGAGGGGTTAAAGTTACCGCTTTTTCTAAGGTTGAGCATTAGGAATTAGTTGGAGGATAAAAATTGAGACGTCACATGTCGGCTCACCATTTCTTGCCAAAGCAGTTCAATAACAGTGCCATTAAAACCCCACTGTTGTCAGACTTGAGATCATGGGTATAGATTGAACCTCTGTAATAATCAAGGCTGAAACAGGAAGAGTGGAATCTGAATTTTCCCATTCTGCCTTACAGGAAGGCCTGACCCGTGTTATACACAACCCGAGTATGTATAGAGAGAGAAATTACATCTGATAACTTGGGAAAAGGTTAAACACGCCAGTGTTTTTCAACAGGGGTTAATAGGATCCCTTAGGTTCCCTGGGCATCCCAAAAATGTCCCTCAATTTTCATGTAATATGGGAAATTGTACCAAATACAGTAGAATTTACAATTTGCATTCCTGATATCAGACGCGTATTAGAAAGGAGGGTTGGGGTTCTTACAATGAGCTGATCTCACACGACTTATTAGAAGGGTTGGGTCCTACAATCATTGGATTCTCAGATTGCGCTATTAGAGTAGAGGGTTGGTGTTTCCTTACCAATGCAGCCCTATTCCTCAAACACGCACGATTAGAAGAGGGGGTTGGCGGTTCCGTACAATGATTGGATCTCAGCTGCGCTAGTAGAGATGGGGTTTGGGGTTCCTTACAATGCAGCTGATATCACACGCAATATATTGAGAGGGTTGGGGTTCGCATAAATAATTAGAGGATTGTCACAACACAAGTTGTAGATTGTGTATAATACAATACTGTGCTCATATCCTCTGGAGCGCCACACATGCGATGGTTGGCGCCATGTTGAAGCTTGATTTTTCACTATAACCCATTTCTCTGTACCATAATAAGGTGGAGAGGAAACAAGGTAACTCCAGCGTTCAGACCATACATTTGGGAAGACCCGTGAGATAAAACAAGGGGGGGGGGAAAACGAAGGAAAAATCCCTTTACCTTTGTATAAATGTCCGGTGTGCGTGAACGTTAATCCTATGACCAGCCACTGACGACAGATAACATGCTCTGCGGGTTCAATCTGTTAACTCATAATATGCCTACATGTATTACACATACACACACGTGTGACTCAGGCACTATTTGCCGGGGGAATAGTAGCAGTGATTGCAGACCAAGTCAGCAAGTGACAGGGTTACTCACCACACACTAGAGTGGCGCACCTGCATGAAAGAGGTTCTGGGCTGAATTAGCTGGAAGGGCACAAGCAGCTCACCTTCAACACAGACCCACTACTTCCTGAGAGAGCAGTGACCGGCCTGGAAATACAGGGGTACGGGGGGGGATTAAACCCTTTTCACCAGTACACACAACAGCAGAGAGAGGGCATTACCCCTTCACAGAAAGTCAACCCCTTTATACATATGGTGGAGGGGGGCATCAACATTCTTCCCGACCAAGGCCCAGAAACGGGGGCGCCATAAATCCCTTCAGACAAGGCCACATGGAAAATTTAAAGGGGAACTATGGCGCATCATTTCCAGGTATGTACCCTGGGAACCAGGGGGTACTCAGTTGAAATTTAATTACAGTTCACCCCCGGGACCCATGAGTTTCCCATCCATGCAAAATAAAAAAATAATTTTTAAAAAGGGGGTTTTTGGGCAGGTACCCAAAAAGGGATAATAACGTAAGACTGAAATAATAAACTTTATATAAGAGATGGATTTCTCTTAGCCGAGTGTCCACCGAATTGTGCAAATATAAACATTTTAGGAGAAGAATCTTTATAGAATTCCCACATCATGCCCTATATCGCCGGTAGCCTTTTTGACACCCAGTCACCTAATACACGGAAATCCCGCGCAAGTACATTCCAGGAAGATAGGCGATTATGTCAATTTCCAAAAAATGAATACCCCAAAAGTTTGGGGATTTTTTTTTTTATACATTTTAGATATAAAAGTCACGTTATACATCGATAAAAAAAAAACTAATTGCGAGAAACTTTGCAGAAAGAAGAAACAAATTGATTTTTTTTTTTTATATTTCACTGAATGTTGCCTCATGTTCTGAAACCGATTTTTGTTTTAAATGTGTGCTTTAAATTGTGATTTTTTTTAAAAAAGTTCATTTGGACATACACGGTCTTTTTAGAAGTCTTATAAATGAATTAAAAGCCAACAATTTGAAACGTAACTAATCCAACTATTAAAAAAAATTATACAAACTACTGGATTACCCTAAGGCTCGTAATATAGTGCACCAAGCTGTGGTTAGCCAGACATTCTAACAAGCCGACATGCTAGCTAGGGGCCGCGCGAGAACGCAGTGACGTGGAGCCGGGGCATTTGGTGTGTGAGGGGAAGAATCTGAAAAACTATGTTTCACGCACCTAACGCTCAGTCTGCAATGTATGTGTATATATGTATGTGTAATGTGTATGTGTATATAGTATGTGTATATGTGTGTATATAGTATATATGTATGTGTAGTAATATGTATGTATGTGTAATGTCTATGTATGTGGTGTATGTATATGATGTGTGTGTATGTGATACAGGTGGAGGGGGGGGGAGGTGGGCCAGTGGGGGGGTGTATGTGGATAGGTATATGTATGTGTGGATGTGTGTATGGGGAGAGGTATGGGTGGTGTGTGTTACGAGGTATGTATGGGGGTGTAGTGTGTGTATAGTATGTGTGTGTGTGTGTGTGTGTGTGTGCTTGTGTGTTGTGTGTGGGTATGGTATATGTATGTGGTGGTATGTATATGTATGTGTGTATAGATGTGTGTGTATGTGTGTATGTGTGTGTGTGTATGTGTCGTGTATGTATTGTGTATGTGAGTATGTATGTGAGTATGTGTGTGTGTATGTGTGTGGTATGTGGGTGTGTTATGTGTGTGTGTATGTGGGTGTGTATGTGTGTGTGTATGTGGGTGTGTATGTGGGTGTGTATGTGTGTATGTGGTTATGTATGTGTGTATGTAGTTGGTATGTATGGGTGTATGTATGTGTGTATCATGTGTAGTATGCTGTGTGTTATGTTGTTCAAAGGGCGGCTCCTGAAGTGTTTACTGCCCCTCTTCATTCTCACTGGATAGGACACCTGTATGTCAGCAGTGTGTTATCCAAAGCAAAATTCACTACTCTGGGGAAGGTAACTTCTTGGAACTCAGCATTGCACATTGTACTGAAACCTTCCAAGCCTGGCGCTCACCCAAAAAAAAAGGGGGGTTTTTTGGCCAGCACGGACCGACACACCAAAAAGTGTGCGTCACGGCATGAGCGTTCGCCAGGGCGCCACACTATATTTAGTGCATATAAAGTGGTATCACTTGGTCCAAAGTCTTTAGTAGGGAAGACAGCGCTGCTTGCCATGCAGACTTCAAGGAGACTTTGAAGAAACCGTCTGATCCCGGGGCCTCTCAGAAAAGGGCCTCTTTGAAGCCCTGTGATGTTGGGAAAGTCAACGTTTCAGGGAATAAAACAGTTTAGAAAAGTGAACGGGGGGAGGGGGGCAGGAACGAGAGGTGAAATCTTAAAACAAAAAGCAAACACGAGTGTACAGCAGAAACCATCACTGCTTACTATGTTATAATTACAAATTTAAACAAGGACGTAATATTTTACACCAATTTAACTTGTTACTTTTAGAGACGTGATACAATCAGGGGGGACTCGACTCCAGTCCTCAGGACCCCCCTCCCCCCCCAACAGGTCAGGTTTTAAGGATTATCCCAGCTTCAGCACAGGTGCTCAGGTCAAAAGAGTGAGCCGGCTGATGAGCATCTGTGCTGCGTGAAGCAGGCATGATTGAGCCACTGAAAGCTGGGACATCTTTAAAGCAACAACCATCCTAATCTTCTCATTCATGCCTCGTATCCACCGTCCTACTACCTACTTTCCCACACTCACCATCCAGCCTACTTGTCCTCCCCCACCTCCCACTCCCCCCCCCCCCCCCACCCCACCCCCCCCCCCCCCCCCCCCCCTCCCGCCCGACCTGTTGAGGGGGGTTTGCTTGAAAGAACTGGAGTTGAGCACACCTGGCCTACATCACCATAGATTTGGACAGTGCATGGCAAAAAGCACAGAGCTTTACAAAAGATAAACCGTTTCAAACAGAAAAACACATGACAATTGTAGGTAGGGCGGAGGAGCGAGTGCAAACAGGAACATACCTGAAGTGCAGGGGTGACGACAACGGTTTTCCTCTAACGCTTAGGAATCCCACTTTTCCCGTTCATCAGCATCTCGGGCTGTTGGTTGTGATACAGCAGGGAGAGGGGGAAAAAAAAAAAAAATGTTAAAACAGGAGTTGACCTACTAAACGTTTGCTCCAGCGGGGCTGAAACGCAATGCCTTTGCGGGCTTCTGGGAGAACAGGACAGGTTTACTTCACAAACTCCTTTAGCGAGCGCTGTGTTTGGTGGAGTCCCTGCATAGGGAGACAATACATCTTCATCAGATTACACTTACTGTGTTTCAAGTCACTCCATGTTTTGTTTGTGCTTGTGGAGCAATTCTAACAGTTTCCTATTTTTGTGGTGGCTTCCTGCCACACTTAGTAGTCTATTTTGGCTTGTAGGGAAATAAAAAGTGTATCTGTTCTGTATATATGTACTTGTTCTTTTATGTGAATAATTCCGTCACAGAACACCTTCAGATAAACTTTCTTCCTATCTGAGGACTGAGCTCTCTTTTACCACAAGCTTTCTACTGTATCCACTTAGATTCACACTAATTTGGACGGTGACTAGACAAATACATCCTCCTCACCTAAAAATACCAAGATTATTTGTGCAATGGAGGACTGGGAAGTGGCCTCATGATATCTGATGCCCTTTTCACAGATTAAAAAAAATAGGATCATTTACAATGTTGTGGCTGCCTGCACCTGCACCTGAAATTTTGGAGTACTGTTCTTGTTCTCATTGCGGATGGAGAGTAAGTAAAGAACACACAACACACGCACACACACACCACACAGATGTTGACGTATTGTGGCCTGCTGTGGGTCACCTAAATACACCCAGATCACAGATATAAAAATCAGCCCGTTCAAGAGCTCTTCATTATCCACTCAACATTTCCCCTCTCGGGCTGATGGGTTATTCAGACCTAAACTATGCCAGAAGGAACATCAAAAACATCTTAATACTATTTGATCTCAGCAGACATGTAAGCTGCAAGAATGGTAATGAGGTGAAGACGGAGACTATATACTGCGGGCGGTAATGAGGCGATGCTGATCAATGCCCCCCCACCCCCATTTCTGCCTCAGCTCAATTAAATCAGGGTCTGCTGTGGTCTAGACGCAGCATTGCCCACATCACTCCTTTCATTTCCACAGTGCCTCCTTTTCCCATATTCTGACAGGTCTTTCCTGGAGTCTCCTTGCACCACTGATATGCACAGTATGGGCAGGTTCGTTCCCATCACTTCCGTTTACTTCCAAAATCCCAGTACAAGAATCCGAATGGCAACACAAAGACAACCGATCGATTCAGCATTACCTACTTCAGCACCCTGCAGAATCCTCACGGCACTGCCATACTGTCCTGCGACTGCACCAATAAAGACGGTTCCTTTAATGGTGCCGTCTCAAAAGGGGGACATGTATCCGACTAGCCGGGAAAAAAACCAAGGAGGTATGTTTCAACATATTGAGCAAGTGTTTCAGACCTACGATATCTGTTGGGATTACACTGTTGGATATCTGATGGCCGTATCAGACCAGTGGGTTACTTACCACTGCTTTCACCCTTTCCAGTATGTCACAGGACTGGCACTAGGGGTTAAGGATTCTAGTAATTCCCGAGGCACATGGGAATTTTATTCCGGGGAATATATTTCAAAATGGCGATACGAAATAGTTAAAAAACAAAGTTAAAAAAGAAAAACACTCCTAACGGCTATAAAAAAGTAGACTAGTGAAAATCCTTTATCGCTCCAGAGTCTATGGGGTTATTAGCAATCATCACCTAGTTTGGCCTATAAAGAAATACCAAGTAGTAGGTGCATTTGGTCCTGCGTGGGGCTGCATTTAGGGAATGAACACGTGTCCGCGTGCCATAGACAAGGGGAGCCCAACTCGTCCTCAGACACCACCCCCACAGTCAGGTTTTCAGGATTATCCCAGCTCAGAACAGGTAGCTCCATCAGTGCCTGCAGCCCAGGTGGCTCACTCAGAGGCTCCTTCTTGGAGAGCCACCTGTGCTGAATCTGGGAGATCTGAAGACCTGTCCTGATTGGGGTTGAGGGTGATTGAGATGGTGTTGAGGCTCACTCTGTATAGAATGTTAATTAAGGGGGCAGGCCACAATCCTCATGCAGTGACAAGTACAGGCCAACTTAAACAGGAGGGCTCAAGCGTTACGATGCATACATTAATGTATACATCTATATTACAGGAGACACCACTACACGTATGGCCAAGCAGCAGCCACTGCTCATTTCTCACACTGGCCAATTAGAAAGCAACAATACATTGCCAACCGATAGTTTAAATTTAGCATTCCAAATCTGCAGAAATATTTGAAATCAATGAAAGATGCAGACGCAACACTAGTATTAATAGAAAAAACAGCAGCACTCTATTATTCAGACGTGTGTTGTACCAAGGCAAGATAACAAAATAGGACAGTTAGATTCATCGACTGGAGTGTTTATTTGGAACAACTATTTCCTCAATTCCCCAGATAAACACTGCAAATCACTCTTCTATCATTCAAAGGAGAGTCACTTCTCGCAGATGTGTGCCGCATTACAGTATGAAAAGAGACCTTACCCTTCTCTACGGCGAGCCTAGCATGCATGCCGAAAACATCGCCAGGTGACGACGGCATTGGTTTGCGATGTTACTATGAGCAGAAATGGTTAGAATGACTAGAAATGGTGACAGAAGAATGCAGATGGAAGAAAGAAATGAAATTGAAAAAACTTATAGTCTTGAAGTGAAACTCCACCTTTAAGGCAAAAGCCGTGGTTCTATTTGACAAGATATAAAACATGGACACAGACTCCCCGGGCATTCTCATCTTATCAAGAGCTGAGGACTGTAAGTTCTGGCTCAGCCCATAACAGCAGCCGCACACAATGCAGTTTTTGCTCCTGAGACCGCTTCTAAGGATCGTAAATGCCTCAATCTTCAGCTTACAATTCGTCTCTAGCATCATCTATCCACTGCAGAATGGCATACATCCCTGTGTGAGGCACACGCTCCAACAATGCTCGCTGTGTGCTCAGGATAACAACACAGGCATTCATGGTTATCCACCCCAATAATGGAAATGACAGCACTTACAAATGATGAGAAGAAGTGGACGTTAGCTCACCCTGGAAATGAAAGGTTTCTGATCGACGGTATAGTGAAGGTGCCTGTCGTCCTAATCGTCGAATACCAATCCAGCCCCTGCGAAACAAGGGCACAGTCCTGAGCAGTAAGTAGCAGTGACATCAGCTGCCACACACAGTATCATGACGCCACTGCGGTGTAATATCCAGGAGGGAGGAATCCGCCCTTGCATAGGTTAGGAAACTTGGGGTTTCGACAGGAGCTTCTGTGTCACGTTAAACATTTGCAATGAGAGGCACATTGTAACCCTTTCAGTGCACACATGGTTTCTTAAGGAGTGGAACGTTTCAGGAAAGGAGCAATTGCCATGAAACAAGCTATCCTAAAGTAACATTTACCTATATATTCCGTTCATTCGACAGGAAAGCTTCAGTAGTTTATTTTAATGGGAGAGAAGTTGTTTTATTTTGGAAGGGTGATTTTAGGGCCTATAAGGCTATTCAATAGACACATTTCCGCAGTGGAAGGACAGCTTGAACTCCTTTGAAGGAATGGGCTAACAAGTTATGTTCCCACACGGGAGGGTCTAATGGGCATAACAATGCTTAGTAAAACATGGGCCACCATGTCTAACAGGTTTTTTAGGTTCTGTGTTATTTTATGTGGGACCACAAATGTTAACTGAATTTAAGCTACTCAATGAATCCCCCCCCATCTGAAGTTACCATGCTGTTTGATTACAAACGCAACACGAATTATACAAGCACAATCACAATTAAACGTGGAATCTCATCTTCCTTAGGGCCTCTGAATGGGGGAAGTGTTTTCTGTCCCACTTATCCACCTCTGTCCTTATCAGAGAACAGCTAGATAAGCAAACGGTGGTGACACTGGGCCGTACAGCGCCCGATGATCACACACATGGAGCAGCCAAAGGAGATCAAACCCCTCCAAGTCTAACTTAAAATAACAAAACTACTAATACCTATAAGGTCACATTTGGGTAAACAAATTATCTATTACCCAGATGAAACCATAACAGGTGACAGATTGGTGCACTTTGATCTTTGATGCAACTTTTGAGATGAAGTGAAGACTGAAACTATAACTGAAAAAACCCCTCTTTCCCATCCATCCTTCCTCCTTCAGAGGGTGTGTGTTCTCTAATCTCGGCTGTGTCTCTCTCTGACTGTTGTCCTCTCCTCTGGTGTCTCTCTCTGACTGTTGTCGCTCTCTCTGTGTCTCTCTCTCTGTGTCTCTCTATCTGTTGGATCTCTCTCTGTGCTCTATCTCTGTTTGTCGCTCTCTCTCTGTTTGTCTCTCTCTCTCTGTGTTTTGTCTCTTCTCTCTGTCTGTCTGTACTCTCTCTCTGGTTGTCTCTCTCTCTCTGTTTGGTGTGTTCTCTCTCTCTCTCTGTGTCTCTCTATTCATCTTGTGTCTCTCTCTCTCTGGGTCTATATTCTCTCTGTTGTTTTGTCCTCTCTCTCTCTTGTGTCCTCTCTCTCTGTGTTCTTATCTCTCTTCTCTGTGTCTCTATCTCTCTCTCTTCTCTCTCTGTGTCTCTCTCTCTATGTTGTGTCTCTCTCTCTCTGTTGTCGCTCTCTCTCTTCTACGCTTTCTCTCTATCTCTCTCTCTCTCTCTCTCTCATCTCTCTCTCTCTCTCTCTCCTACAGGTCTCTGTCTATCTCGCTCTCTGTCTCTCTCTCTCTCGGTGTCTCTCTCTCTTCTCTCTGATGTCTATCTATCTCTCTGGTCTCTCTCTCTCTCGTGTTCTCTCTCTCTCTCTGTGTCTCTCTCTCCTCTGTTTTCTCTCTCTCTCTCTGTTGATCTCTCCTCTCTGTGTCTATGGCTCTATCTGTGGTGTCTCTGCTCTCTCTGTGCTCTGTCTCTCTCTGTGTCTTCTCTGTGTCTCTCTCTCTGTTGTCTCTCTCTCTCTCTCTCTGTCTCTCTCTTCCTGTTTGTCTCTCTCAATTCGAGGGTGGAGAGAGAAGTGCATATGAGATGGCGGGGGGATAGTAGAGAGTCCATAGTGAGATAATGGGGTGTTTGTTTTTCTTGTCTCTGTATCTTCTCTGGGTCTCTGTCTCTCATCTCTAGTGTGTCTCTCTTGTTTGTCTCTCTCTCTGTGTCTCTCTCTCTGTATTGTTGTCTTCTCTCTGTGACCTCTCTCTGTGTCTCTCTCTCTCTGTGTCTTATCTCTCTGTGTTCTCTTCTCTCTGTTGTCTTACTCTCTTTGTATTCTCTTTTACTCTCTGTGTCCTCTCTCTCTCTCTCTGCTCTCTCTGTTCTCTCTATCTCTGCTGTCTCTGCTCTCAATCCCTCTTCTCTACATCTCTTCTCCTCTCTTCTCTCCTATGGCTCTAACTCCTCTACTATCTCATCTCTCTGCTGTGTCTCTCTCTCTCTCTCTCTGCAGTCTCTTTGATGTGCTCTCTCTCTCTCCTCTCTCTTTGTCTCTCTGTGTCTCGATCTCGTCCTTGTTTCTCTCGTCTCTCTATGCCTTGTCCTATCTTATTGGTCGATTCTATGTTTTGTCTATATCTCGGTGTCTCTCTCTCTGTGTCTCTCTGTGGTCTCTCTCTGTGTCTCTATCTTTATCTCTCGTGTCTCTCTCTCGTTGTATTCTGTGTCTCTCTCGTCTCTCTTTGTGTTCTCTCTGTGTATCTCTATGTGTTCTTCTTGTGTCGCTCTCTCTGTGTTCTTCTCTTGTTGTCTCATCTCTGTGTCTCTCTCTGTGTCTCTCTCTGTGCTCTTGTCTCTCGTGTCTATCTGTTTTTTTCTCTCGTGTCTATCTAGTGCTACTCTGTGGTCTATGGTCTCTGTGCTCTCTGGCTCTCTCTCTCTACTTCTCATGTTCTGATCTCTCTCTATCGGTGTCTCTCTCTCTCTGTGTTCTCTCTATGTGTCTCGCTCTTGTCTCTGTGTCTCTGTGTGTTCTTAGTGTCATGGTGTCTCGTGTGTGTCTCTGGGTGTCTCTTCTCTTGTGCCTAGCTAATGTGTGTATCTCTCTTACCTCGTGTCTCTCTCTCTGTGTCTATCTTCTCTCTGTGCTCTGTTCTCGTGTCTCTCTCTCGCTGTCTCATCTTCTTGCTTGTCTCTCATCTCTGTGCTCTCTCTCGTCTCTCTCGTGTCTCTCTATCTTGTTTCTATCTCTCTGTGTTCTCTTCTTCTCTTGTGCTCTCTCTCGGTCACTTCTGTGTATCTCTCTCTCGTGTTCTCTCCTTCTGGTTGTCTCTCGTTCTACTCGTGTATTCTCTCTTGTGTCTCTCTCTCTCTGTGGTCTCTCTCTTCTCGTGTCTCTCTCCTCTGGTATTTTGTCTCTCTCTCTGTGCCATTCTCTCTTGTTGTGTGTGTCTCTCTCTCTGTGCTCTCTCTCTCTCTGTGTCTCTCTGTGGTCTCTCTCTCTCTCTGTGTGCTCTCTGGTGCTCTCTCTCCTTATCTCTGTCTCTTCTGATCTGCTATCTCTTCTCTCTCTCTTTGGTCTCTCTATCTCTCTCTCTCTTGTGTCTACTATCTCTCTCCTTTCTGTGTATCTCTCTCTGTGTGTCTCTATCTCTGTGTGTGTGTCTCTCTCTCTCTGCTCTCGTTCTCATCTTCCTATGTGTCTCTTTGTCTCTCTCCTGTGTCTCTCTTCGTGGTCTCTATCTCTGTGTCTATCTCTCTGTGTCGTACTCTCTCTGCTGTCTCTCTCTCTGTGTCTTCTCTCTGTGTTCTTCTTCTCTCTGTGTCTCTCTCTCTGTGGTCATCTCTCTCTCTGTGTTCTCTATCTGTGTCCTCTCTCTCTGTGTCTTCTCTCTTATTGTGTTCTCTATCCTGTGTCTCTCTCTATGTGTCACTCTCTCATGTGTGTCTCTCTCTCTGTGTGTCTCTGCGCTCTTGTGTCTGTTCTCTCGCATGTGTGTGTATCTCTCTCCTTATGTGTGTCTCTCTTCTCTGTGTGTCTCTCTCTCTTGTGTGTCTCTCTCTCTCTCTGTGTCTCTCTCCTCTCTGTGTGTCTCTCTCTCTGTGTGTTCTCTCTATCTCTGTGGATGTCTCTCTCTCTATTGTGTGTCTCTCTCTCTCTGTGTTTCTCTTCTGTGTGTCTCTCTTCTCTGTGTGGTCTCTCTATCTCTCTCTGTGTGTCTATCTCTCTCTTCTATCTCTGGGTTCTCTCTCTCTCTCTCTCTCTGTGTTTGTCTCTCTCTCTCTCTGTGTCTCTCTCTCTCCTCTGTGTGTCTCTCTCTCTCTCTCTCCGTGTCTCTCTCTTGTGTCTACTCTCGTCTCCTCTGTGTCTATCTCCTGTGTCTCTCTCTCTGTGTCTCTCTCTGTGTCTCGCTCTCTGTGTCTCGCTCTCTGTGTCTCTCTCTAACTGTTGTCTCTCTCTCTGGTCTCTCTCTCTCTCGTCGTCTCTCTCGCATTAATAGAATACATATTTGTATATTCTGTATATTTCTGTGCTTTTTTGCGATCAGAATTTTAGGCCGAGTTTGCAAGCTATTAAAAACATATTAACAATGAAACGGATGTCTAGAATGGAGAACTATGTTCACTGATTTGTGAAACAGCATCTTTAATAAGGACCAGGAAACACATCTGTAACATTGAAGGCAGCTAAATGACCTGCAAGCAGGAAACTTTCATTCTCTATAGAGAGGAGGTTTGAGAATAGTAAGAATATGGATTTGTTAACCAGTAAACACAGGTTTATTTACAGGGAAGATAAAAATTTCCCAAACACCCAAGCCCCCATATCACCTTTTCCACACCAGGGCAGACTGCAATGCACTGGCAGGCCAATGACAGGAAGGGGATTACCATTAGGCCCGCTTTTAGTGGCGTGACGGCGACGGATGATGTCACCCGTTGCCGCCGCCGAGCGCTAGCGAAAGTTGTAATTGCTTTCCGGTGACGTCCGGGCGACCAGGTCTTGATTGGTTCAGAGGACTGTCACATGTGGCGACAGCCTCTGAAAAATCAACATTGACTGTTCAAAAATTTGCGCCGCCAGCCTCACTTACTATAAGCGCACGTGACAACGGCAATACATTTGTTTGCCGCAACGTTGCGTCGCCGGCACTATAAGCGCAGCCTAAAGGGATCTGAGGTCAGGTGTATTCCTGTGTCTCTGCTGCCACTACAACAAGCACAAGGAGCAGTGATTAAGATCGACTATACCACAACACTATCATTTTACTTTAATGCAGCCAAGGGACACACAAAATACAAATATCTTACACTTTAAATACACAAAGACACATACAGCGAGAGTTAAAACATACAAGAAAATCCCTACAACCAAAACAATGACTTAAAGGAGCAATTCATGCACTTTTATTAAATGTATTTAACATTTTTTAACATAGTTGGAAGCAGGGGTCTCCTGAGCTGAACCACGTTCATTTAAGCTCCGGCCACACCTGCTTCCCGAATTACAGACCTCCGTAGGGGCGCTGCTGGTATCTCTGCCACGTTTAAAGCTCCGTGTCCACGTCGGCCATAGGAAGTCGCACCGGATTGACGTCACGGCTTCTATTGGCTCGCAGGGTTGGAGGCTTTGAAACTCAGCCATTATGTGAACAACTGCTAGCCAAGGCTACCGGAACCCCTATGGGAGGTCTTTATATCCGGAAGCAGGGGGTCCCACGAGCTGAAATAATTGGGGTTCAGCTCGGAGACCCCTGCTTCAATACATGTTTAAAAATAAATAAATCAAATGCTTGGATTACCTCTTTTAAATAGGTGCTGTGCGTTTGAAGACATGGAACAGTGATCACCGAATACTATCCTGAAAGGGGCCTTCCAGAGGTGATCGCAATGCAACATGCAGAGCAAAGCTTTGCCGCCCTTACTGGCAGTGAAAGGTGTTTATATCTTTCATGTTTAGGACGTATCGGGGGCGATTTGTGACACAAGCCGACCAACAATTTCATCATGAAAAAGACTCAGAGGCTAAAAGCCGTGGTGGATATTCCCGTTAGGCCCGGGCCTAGGGCGGACAAAAAATGGCCACCACCCCATTTACTTTGCCAACACTCTGGCCTATGAGGGAAGTCACTTAGCTGTCACGGCCGCCTCCTACCGCCGACCCCCTCCATCTATGAACCACAGCGTTGCCACACCGTGTCTCATTCCATGGCAACGCAACCTCAAATGATGTCATGCCATGCAAACTTGATGCCATGCACATCATTTGACGCTGCGGTTCAGGAGGAGGAGGGGGGCTGCAGCAAGAAGGCGGCCGCACACAGCCAAGTGCCATGGGCCGGCGGATTGAAAACCGCTGCTGGCTAAAAGCTTTGAAGCAGAAATGTATTAGCATGAAACCTGGCAACTTCTAGAACAGTTAGATTCAACAAACGGTTGAAAGATTTTGCATATTATGATGGCAAAAATGACAATTCTGTATCAACTTTTGAACAAAGTTTGCCAGAGCAATACAACAATATAAATTAGGGGAGGGTTAGAACAGCGGTGGCCAACTCCAGTCCTCAAGGGCCACCAAAGGTCAGGTTTTCAGGATATCCAAGCTTCAGCACAGGTGGCTCAATCGAAGACTGTCCTGAAGCTTGGATATCCTGAAAACCTGACATGCTGGTGGCCCTTGAGGACTGGAGTTCGCCAACCCTGTTTTAGAGTACGAGAAAGTTTGGTAATGCAGAATTATCGTACATGCATCTATAACCTGAGCCCTGTGCTTAATCACATCACAAGTCTTCAAATCCCAAATTGACTTGTTCATTGTGCAATAAAGAAGAAATAGAAAAAAGGTTTGGAACTCCCACGTTGGGCCATTCAAAAGAAAAAAAAACATCTGAGGCATCCACCACAATTATATGTTTTACTGGACTTGTACAGCTACCAGAAACATTGAAGCACAGAACAAAAGGTCACACTTACTTCTGAGCCTCACGCAGCCTCGACGTGATCTATCATATTTTGTCCTTCGACTGAAAATGAAAACAAGAGTGGTTTAATTTCACCATTAGGAAAGGCAAAACCCTGCTAGGAAAAAACTGTCCTAATGGCAGTGATGATTAACTCTTCAAGTGCCATTATGGTGTTGTGGAACCAAGGTCCTCCAGTGCGATCTATCTATTTTGTCACAACTTGTTTTCCGAGATGTACCAGGTAGTCAGGGGTTTAAAATGCTCACTTACTAGGGGCTGCTGATCCGGCGAGTGCGTGTGAGAGTATATATATACACACGGCAAATACCAGAGGGCCAGTACTGAAAGGGTTAATGGATTTATGTGGATGTGATTGATATGCAGGCACCAAAAGCATATTTTGAGCAAGAAGTTTGGGAAAGACTTGATAACTTCTGGCTGCTCCGCTAGGTAGTCTTTATTATATAGCGTCACAGCAAGTAATACATGTGACATAATAATAAAAACAGGGGTGAGCAAACTTTTATGCCGAGCCCCCCTTTCATCCATCCATAACATGAGTGTGTGTGTGTCTGTCACTGTGTGTGTGGTGGTGTGTGTCAGGGTGTGTGTGTGTGTGTCTGTCACTGTGTGGGTGTGTCTGTCACGTGAGTGTGCGTTGTGTGTGTGTGTGTCTGTCGTGCGGGCTGTGTGTGTGTGTGTGTTGTGTGTCCTGTCGTGTGTGTGTGTGTGTGTCGTCACTGTGTGTGTGTGTGTGTGTGTGGCTGTGTCACGTGTGTGTGTGTGTGTGGTGGGCTTGTCACTGTGGGTGTGTGTGTGTCTGTCACTGTGTGTGTGTGTGTGTCTGTCACTGGTGTGTGGTCGTCAATGTGTGTGTGTGTCTGTCACTGTGTGTGTGTGTCTGTCACTGTGTGTGTGTGTTGTCGTGTGTGTGTATGTCACTGTGTGTGTGTGTCTGTAATGTGTGTGTGGTCGTCACTGTGTGTGTGTGTGGTGTCACTGTAACTGTGTGTGTTGTGGTGTCTGTAACTGTGTGTGTGTGTTGTCGTATGTATGTGTGTGTGTTGTCCTGTGCTGTTTGTGTGTGTGTGTGTGTGTGTCTGTCATGTGCGTGTGTGTGGGGTGTGTGTGTGTCTGTCAAGTGTGTCGTTGGTGTGTGTTGCCTGTCACGTGTGTGTGTGTGTGTGTGTCTGTCACTTGTGGTGTGTGTGGGTCTGTCCTGTGTGTGTGTGTTGGTCACTGGTGTGTGTTGTCACTGTGTGTGTGTGTCGTCACTGTGTGTGTGTGTCTGTCACTGTGTGTGTGTGCTGTCACTGGTGTGTGTGTGTTGTCACTGTGGTGGTGTGTGTCTGTCACTGTGTGTGGTGTGGTCGTGTCACTGTGTGTGTGTGTGTGTGTGTGTCTG
>WSYH01006673.1:8710-36827 GCA_036426205.1 Ascaphus truei
CCGCTAGCTTCCGCGCTCCTCCGTGACCCGGCGTCGCGCTTGAAATACAAACTTGTTAGTATGGCGAAGCACCGCTCTCCCTGTAGCGCATGTGCTAGCACGCGCGCACTATGCGCATACACATTGGTGCCCAAGTGTTTGTTTCTACCCCCCACTATGGACGCTGCCTTAAGCAAAGCATCAGGGAGGTTGCCATTTTAACTACGACTCACCACAAATGCCATGTTTTATTTGTTATTAAACAATGACTTAACAGCTTTAACTTTTAAAAGTGCCTCTGCCTATTCACTACATAAATGGTAGTATGGTATTCAGAATATTTCAGCATCATTTTTTTTTTACTACAATAATCAGTTGAACATATAGTTCAAGTGCACATTGCTAGTGGGAGTGATAAGATAAAGAACTGTGTTTACAGGTTCATACACACATCTGTTTTGCAGAGATACTGTCTTATCGGAACCTGGGGCACCAGCTCTTTAAAGAAACCCCCTTCTCTGCATCTGTAATGTGTTTCAGACCAACTGGGGAGTTCAGGGGGCTGCCTCACTGGATCTGTGTAAGGCTGGGGCCATAGAGGGTTGAGCCGAGCCGCATTGACGCTGAGGCTTGCATGGGCATAAAATCGCGCAGATTTCAGCAGGCGAGCCAGCGGGCGCGATCGGAGGTGGGGGCGATCGGAGGTGGGGGTGACTGAGGGAGGCGGGGCAGTGACGTCACTGGGCCAATCGTCTGAGACGCGTCGACGTCACCGACGTCACGGCGCTGTGACGTTGACGCAGCTCCGCGCTGATTGGATGTTTTCAGCCGACAGCGCGCTGAAAAACAGCTTGGCTGTCGGCTGAAAACTCCAGCGCCTCAGCACGCCTGCGGACGCTCGCGTGAGCCCCCTCTCAAGGCATCCTCATTGAGGATGCAGGGGCTCAGCGCGGAGCGTCCGCACGTCTCAGCGCGGCCTGTCCTTCTATGGACTCGGCCTAAGATTCCAGAAGCATGTGGCAGTCCCAGCATTGATATGGTCGCAGTTAATAAAAATATGCAGTTAAAAGTTCTGCATATAAACTGACAGTGGGGGGGAGGAGGTTTGCAGAATTGTAACTTGGTTAAAGGAACTATCCTCTCTCCGTTTCCCTAGTCGCTCTGCAGCAGCCTCCTGTATTGCAAGTAGCTGTTTGGATCGCACCGTGCCACGGTATAGGTAGGTGTTATAATATTCATCCGCGAATAATCCTTGTTTGTTTGGTGAAGGGCTGACCTAGCTGGAGGGGACTAAGCTTTTCATAACACGAAAGCAGCTGATTTTCTTGGCATAGTCAGGACCTGGCGGAGACATGTTGTAGGTGTAGTAAGAAGACCACGCATTGCTGGAACAGATGTCCAGGTTTGAGGACTCAAGCAAGATTTTGGAGATGTTCTTTAAATGTAATAATCCTGACGAGAGATGTGAGATTTTCACAGCATTGGGCAAACATTTCACAAGTATTTTTTTTTTCCTCATCTTGCCATACTCCGCCACTATGTTCCAGATCCAGAAGTAGGGCTTTTTGGGAGAGGTAAATGGGGCAAAGAGAGAAAGTGTGAAAGTTCTGTTTAGTGGAGGACCCATTGTCTACAGTGCAGATATCCCAAATTACTTAACTATACAACTCGTAAATAATACAGTGAAGAGACCAAAGCTACCTGAGAAAAAAATACCTATTTGCATAAGTACATTTTCCTGTGTCCCAGGTATCTCAGGTGTGTCACCCACAAGACCCAGGTACATGCTGCAACATTTCAGTGACATTTCTGCAGACAGACTAATGGCCCATCTGATTATCTCTCTCTCTCTCTCTCTCTCTCTCTCTCTCTCTCTCTCTCTCATTATGCAAATATATTCATCCAAACACTATACAGGCATACCCCGCATTAACGTACGCAATGGGACCGGAGCATGTATGTAAAGCGAAAATGTACTTAAAGTGAAGCACTACCTTTTTCCCACTTATCGATGCATGTACAGTACTGCAATCGTTATATACGTGTATAACTGATGTAAATAACGCATGTGTAACAGGCTCTATAGTCTACCCGCTTGCGCACAGCTTCGGTACAGGTAGGGAGCCGGTATTGCTGTTCAGGACGTGCTGACAGGCGCATGTGTGAGCTGCCGTTTGCCTATTGGGCGATATGTCCTTACTCGCGAGTGTACTTAAAGTGAGTGTCCTTAAACCGGGGTATGCCTGTATATTTGGAATACCAAAACATTTTTTTATCTTAAACATTAATACAACAAACTATTTTCATTTAATAATTGAGGTAATTCACTTTTAAAAAGGCAGAATTTAAATAGTTTCATAAATGGATGTTTTGTACATAGAGTATAAATCCAAAATTGTGAGGGTCAAATCCCTATCATTGTATCGTATATTGAACTGCATCGATACTGTACCTGACAACTTAAGGCATTTAGGATTGCCATTGGGAGATTCAATGACATGAGTTTGTTGATCATGAGCTCTTCATATTATTCCTATATGTTCAAGAATGTGGACAGTTAAACACCTTTTGGTATACTGTTTGAATGGGACTGCCAGGGACCTCCGCTGTGTTAATCCAATGGGCCATTAGTCTGTCTGCAGAAATGTCACTGAAATGTTGCAGCATGTACCTGGGTCTTGTTGGTGATTGCCCCAGATTTTCCAAGGCAAGTTTTAGAATACTCGTCGGCGCACCTGTACTGTATTCCAAAGTCAAAGGTATATAATAAATTATGAACTAGAAGTGATGAAACTTGTAATTGGATACTGAATCTTGGTTGTAGATGACTGGAAATTGATAGACGTAATTAGAAAGGAACATTCCTTTCAGTGTCCGCATTGGTGAAATCATTTAGGGGGTTAACACAATGAATCGACCCAAAGTTATTGGTGAAGGTTTTAAAAAACTTGGTGCTAAGAGTTTTTTTTATTTTGTATTCAAATGTTATTGAATTTTGCAACGGAAAGTTTTTTAATGGTAGAAGCTTTTCTATAGATGATAGCTGGCCCAGTTGTGATGATGCCTTTCAAAAGGGGATCTTGGTGTAAAATACCCCAATGCTTTGATAGAATAGTTTTAATCTTTTTCCCATGACAATTATAATTGGTAATAAATGATGGTGATTTAGAATTACATTTCTGTTTCCCCCTTTTATTTTTGTGAGATTGAGTGTTATCATTTACTTCATCTAAATTAGTTTTTGTCACATACGTTTTGTATTTCAAAACTGTAACTCTATCTTGTTGTTTTGCTTTCTGAAATGCATTTTCTTTCTTTAAAGAATCATAACCTTTGTCTTTAAATTTCTGTTTAAGTATAGCTGCCTGTCGACTGAACCTGGGGACCGAACAATTTATTTCCAGTCTTGAAAACTGCCAGTGAGGTATATTATTAAACCAAGATTGATAGTGATCACTTTTGGAATTTAAGAATTAGCATGTACTTTTTTAAAGTATGTAGCTATATAGATGCTTTGTTCTACAATATAAATCTCACAATCGAGAAAGCAAATGGAGTTTAAGCCATCTTTGCATGTAAATATAAAATTACAATTATTGGAATGTAATCTGTCTCAATGCACTCGGGCAGAAAACAGTCACAAACCTCAATACACCCGGGTATACCCGAATTCGTGGGACTAGCCGAGCTCGAATAAAGTGTGTCGCCAGTGTAATTGGTTGACAGTCAACCAAGTGAAGCCATCCCCGCACAGAAAGATAACATTCTTGTCTTACCTACATGCGGTCGTGCCATCACGTTTTGTACGTGCGCACACACACAATGACTGGGGCCTGCCCCATAGAGGGCCGTCTCTTTGTTTGCGCCGCACACGCCATCGCGCGAGCATTAGGGACGAGAACTAAGAGCTGTGCAGGGAGGTTCAGCACTCTCTGTGAAGTTCTTACAGACTGCAGGCCGATCGTAGTGGTAGAACTTACAGATACAGCGGCCGTTATTCGAACAAATCACGGATCCGTTTTCGTGTGCTCTGCTGTATTCCACGTGGCATTAACCCGGCCAATCGCCCCAAGCACACGTGTTTTTCGCGGTTGCTTTGTTTGAATTTCATGGATTTTGTTTATTTGTGGGCAATGAAATGCAATGAAATGAGTGCATTGTAATGTGTACAGTACTGTGCTACTGTGTCAATTTTAGGTGTTTAAAAACCAGAACACTAAAATGCCATTTTCTGCACTCGCCTGCACTCGCGTCTAAAGGCGGTACGGTTGGAAGAAATCACGCACCATGACATGGGTATCCCGAGGTATACAACGCGTGAAGTGTTAGAATAACGGCCGCTGCATCTGTAGAGAATGCCTGAGATAAATACACTGCTATCCCGATTGGCATTTATATTTTCCTACAGTACCTCACGGTTTCTGACTTACGATAACTCTCTGAATACCGTGATAACACAAATATCTGACCGTGAGGTAGGGTCCTGTGAAACCATTTGATTTGGCAGTGATAACATTGAAGCTACTAGAATAGGATACCCCTAGTCTCTCCTAGCACGTCATGAGATCACTAAGGCTATGGCCCCAGTGTTTACTGCTGCACGTACGCCGGGCAGCCTGGTGGCACATGCACAGATAAAAGCCGCGATTTGCAGTCTGTAGGGGAGCGATGGGATGCATGGGGGGCGCGACCATGATGGGGGGGATCGGCATGATGGGGCATATCTTCCCTTCCATTGGCTGGCCGCCGACCACTTGATTGCGTTGCGGCATGGAAAGACAAAATTCTTGTCATTCTGCAAGCGGATGCGCCATGTGTGAGCTCTGGCACACACATCTACTGGAGCCTGCCCGATAGAGGGCTGTACCTGGTGTATGTCACGCACGGCCGTCTCGCACCAAGCCATGGCCAATGGGGACCTAGCCTAAGGCTCCACCCCGGACTGACCCTGCGTGCTGCTGCAGCCCCTCTTTAAGATTCCTCCCCTCTTAGACACTTCTCTTCCACAGCCTTTCCCATTGGCTGCTTCTCTGTCTATCATGAATCACGTGCCAATGTCACACTGGAGAGAAATCCGCCAGGGGGCAGTGTGAATGTATAGCATACACCACACATAGGGTTACATACAGTACTACAAATGCAAATAAGAACCATCATTTCTGAGCAAATGTAAATGGGAATGGGTTGCTTGATCTGCCAAATCCCAATGCATATCTTTAACCATTTGAATGCCTGATCAAAATTCTATGACCACACTCTTCGTTCTTGAATGTGTGAACAGTATGGATTTAAATTAAATTCCCAACTCTGCATTGAAATGCTGTAGCTAATAAAATATGTATGTCTATGTAAAAAGGCTTTATTATTTCTCACAATTGTAGTGTAAACATAACATGTATAATTTATTCATTGTATACGTAGTGGGAAAAATGTGTACAAGTAGTACATGCAGCGGCGCCAATCTAGATCAGAAGTCTACGCACTGGAGGACTACATTATTTTCTATTGTATACTTAGTGTCGCCAAACTATTTATTCTGTTCTGATATTGAAATGTCGACATTTATTTAATCCCAAAGTACTGTGGTGATTGCAGTAAACAATCTAGAACGTAAATGAGAATACGTGTGTGATACTAACATAAAAATCTCAGAAGACTGTGGGCAATGATGGGGGTTACATCAGTATTTTACAGAAATTATAATATACTTTACATAAAAGATATTTTGCTTTAATACCTTGCTGGTGCAGTTCAGGCTGAGCAACATATGCTTCCAAAACATTTTTGCTTACTAAGCAAAAACCAATCCTGTCTCTGTCCTTCATGAACATCTACACAAGCTGATACAACAGATGGAATATAGAACACAACACTTCATAATATGTTCTCTACTGCCTGCTTTCAAAACTCTTTCTAAATAGTTAAGACACTCATCAGTACCTTTAAGGTCCTTTCAGAATGAAAAAACTAGGATCTAAAAAAGTATACCACCTGTTTGAAGATATTAAAACAAATTGTGCGTTACTACAATACTCTGTTTATCAAGTTCAAAGCTTAGGCTGCGGCCAGGCAGGGAGCGGACGCGTTGGCGCTCATGCACTGCGCCCTGCTCGGCTGGGCAATTCGTGGCCGGCTAGGTGCGTGCAGGGGGGCGTGTCGGGCGGCGCGGACAAGACGCCACAGAGCCGGTTCGCCCTCATTGGGCGAACTGCTCAAGTGACGCACGAGCGAGCGGCAAATTCAAATTTGCTTGCTTGGCAAGCAGCTAAGCGCCGCGCATGCTCTGGCGCTCGCTCACGCTGGCCACACACATTGCCACAATATGTTTTATCGCTGCCAGCGTGAGCGCGCCCGCCCGCTCGCTCAGCGCCACCCTGGCCGTGGCCTAAGTAATGCACTCATCTAGCCACACTGATTGTAGTGAAGGAGGTCAGTCAAATTACGTACCCAATTGCACCTGTGCTCTTTTCAGTCAAAGGTAAATCTGTGTAAATAAGGCATTTTATGACATAATATACATAGAACTAAATTAAAAGTACTGTACAAAAGGTCTTTTTTGTATTATTTTGGTTAAAAGTTGCATTCATTCTGTCTTAGTTTTGTTAAAAAATGCTTACTCTTCTTGACAAGTGAACATATTTGCAATAGTTTATTTACAGTACATTACAGTACAGTACTCCTCCCTATATTTCAACATAGTAATTGAAGGCTAAAGCAGCTCACAGTTATGCAAAATTGTAAAATCCACCATAGAGGCATTACAGGCCTCTGGTGTTCAGTCAAAATCACAGATATTTTTAATCTATATTGGTATGGCAATGTTAAGCAGCTGGTCTGTGATGCCAACAATATTTTTGTAAAATGTATTTAAAATTACCTAATAAATGCCAAATCTCTTGTACAGTATTAGCCTTTGATTATTTCTCCATAGCACCCTTCACATCTTTAAACACATTCAACCTCTTGCCTGTGCCACACGATCTCCCAATCAAGACTGTTTCATGGACATATAAAAGCAAAACAAAAAGGAAAATGAAGACACAAAAAGGACAAGTGAGACAACAATTCTGTTGAATAGTTTCAACGTCTCATCACCGGTGACATATTATTCAAAATACAGTAAGTGATTCCTTATTGCCTTGGAAAGGCAAGTTGTATTTACATGGATTCAATTTGGAACTCAGGTTACTATTTTGCTCACAAAGGCCAGATTTTAATTTATGCATAGTAAATAATCTGACATAGACTAAAATATTCATTATTGTCTAAACATATTTGTTTTTCTCTAGTGCTTAATATAAATGGATTACTTTTTTCTGACTTAGTTATTCTGTTTTATAAATTGCATTTGTGTGTGTGTGTTTATTTAGTGAATTGCAGTGTCTAAAGCGTGAAAAATACAATAGCACATAATGATTATTATACTGTATGTACAGAATGTAGATAAGATATTTAACATTCAAATCAGATCTTAAGAGTTATAAAAGAGAAAGGAAGAAGAGTAAAGGATTGTTATCACTAGATGGGGAAATTAAATAGAAATCAAGATAAATATTAGAGAAGAATGAAATGTTTAAAAAAACCTCATGCATTCAGTCTAATGTCCAGTGCAATTTCTTGTAGTTATCTTCCTCCATGAATTCATAGTAAGTTATAGTTTCATGACTCTTAGGTCTCCTCTAAGGTGTCAGCCAATCGATTTTTTGATAAATAGGGAGGAAGGTTATTTGCTATTGTTTGAATTGTATTGCTAATTTTGTTATACTTGTTGTCCCTGATTACACTTTATCAGCATTTATCACAACCATTTTGTCATATTGTGCATTCATATCTAATATTTAAATAGAAACCTTTTTGCATTTACAAATTATTGTTTTGGTTTTTTTTATATTTGAGTATAGCCATGGCTGGTCCAGACTATCTTTCTGCCCTCCTGTCACGTAAGTGCTAGTAGCTACAGACAGTGACATGCTATCCTGTGGGGTTTACCCCCCTTACGCAGCCTCCCTGAGTGGCAGGAGAGGTGGTGACACTGGGTCTGTGTTGCAGCCAATCATGGTGCAGAACCTGTGCCCTCCCCTTTGGATTAGGGAGGACACCTTCCAAATTATAGAGTGAGTGCCTTCCCATCCGGGGAAGGGAGAGGAGCTCAGCCCCTCCTGGGGCTGAGGGAACCAAGATCTGTGCATAGCACAAGGCCTCAACATTATCTGCTGGCCAGCACCATCCAATGGCCTGAAACCCATTCTCCACTATAAGCAAATGCTGTTATACCACTTGCAGTGTTTGCATCAAATAGAGACCCCTTTTATATACTTCTGGCAAAGTCGCAGTCTATTGGACAGAAGTATAGGAGAAAAGAGCTGTCATGGTAGGACTGCCTGTAGATCTGCTGTAGCCTGTTATGACTGGAGGCGCTGTCACCAAATGAAAAGAACCTGAGGATCACCTAAAGCCTGTCCTGTTCCCTGCAACATCGCGGAAGCTCATCTCTTCTGGACCCTCACAGGTAACCAGCACCACACGTACCTGTAGCCTAGGCAAAATCTCCCAGGGGGTGAAAGCACTGCTACATGAGTATTTGGACTCACTCTTGTTTTCACATAATTATACATAACCAACCTGGAGAGATACAGTAAATGAAGAACTGGTTGAAGAGTCAGCTGTTCCACCTGATGCAGTTTGGGACACAATGGTATGATGGCAAAGCTGTAACACAAATGTTCAGACATATTGTGTTTGGAAGAAAATCTAAAATAGTTTCTCAATGTTTACTTTGCAAATAATAGAACACATAAGTAACAAAGTAATTGTTCTGTATTTTCTAATAAAAAAATAAAATTGGTTTCACAATTGTAATATTTACAAATAATACTCCAAAAACAAAATAATCATGCATTATTGTAAGAAATCGGGGAGTGTGTCCCCCGCGGCGCACTCCCTCCTTACCTGTTGCCTCGCGCAACCCCGCTGTCTATACTGATCACACTCGCTCACAGAAAAGTTTTGTGGACATCGCAGAGTCTGTCTCTGCCCCCCGGTTACAACACGCGTCGGCGTCACGTGGCGCGCACAAGTGATGCGTGTGTACCGCTCCCCAGCTGCGCATCAACACTCTGCATCATACTCATCACGCTCAACTGTCTCCTGCACCGCTCCACCTATCCCTGCCTCCGCTGTGGCCGCACCTCTACTCCTTCCCTCTCTCTCATTGGTCCTGTTCTCCCATATATGCTCAGCTGTGCCACTTGCACTTTGGCTGAGCTTAGTTTCTGGCAGCGTTGTTCTCCCACTTCCTGGTTCCTTATCTTGCCTTGTTCCGTGTTCCATTACTTTGCTTTCCAGATTGATCTCCCTTGTACCAACCCAGCTTGACCCTTGGACTCGGCACTTCTGGCTTACCGACCCCGGCTTACCTCTGACCTTCCGCATCTCTCCAAACCTGACCACTGCTTATGGACCTCTGCAATCCAACTGGCTCTAACCCCTGACCACGGCTATCGGACTCTGACTATTCTACTGGCTGTGGGTGGCGTTTCTACCCATTCCCACCTCAGTACCGGGGTCCCGCCTTGTTTGTGGTGAGCACAGCATCAATCAAGTTCAACCTATGCTAAATGTAGACAACAGATACTTTATCCTATATCTACAGTATACTTACTTATTGATCCTGAGGAAGGCAAACAAAGAACCCCAGTGTCATATCATCCAATGATATTTAATGAGGGGGGAAATAAATTCCTTCCTGACTCCAAGAATTGGCAATCGGATTATTCCCTGGATCAACATTCTTCCCATGTTTACAAATTAGGTATATCCCTATATACCATTCCTATCTAAAAAGATGTCCAACCTTTTTTTGACCAAATCTATTGTATCTGCCATCACAGTCTCCATGGGTAATGAATTCCACATTTTAACTGCCCTTACTGTAAAGAACCCTTTCCTTTGATGCTGGTGAAATTTCCTTTCCTCCAACCTTAAGGGATGCCCCTGAGGCCTTTGTACTGCCCTTGGGGTGAATAGTTCTTTTGAAAGCTCCATGTACTGTCACTGAATATATTTGTATATAGTTATCATATCCCTCTTTTCTAATGTAATAAATCTAATGTAGCCAGCCTCTCCTCATACTGTAAGTTAGATTGTCCATCCCCTTTATTAATTTGGTGGCTCTTCTCTGCACTCTCTCTAGTTCTATAATGTATTTTCTAAGTAGTGTTGCCCAAAATTGTACTCCATATTCAAGGAGTGGTCTTACTAGCTTTGTAAAGGGGCATAATTATGTTTACTTCCCTTCCAGCCATTGCCTGATTACTGCAAGATTGATCTTGTTTGCCTTTGCAGCTACTGCATGACTTTGGGCACTATTGCTAAGCTTGCTGTCTACAAGCTCTCCTAAATCCTTCTCCATCAAGGATTCCCCCAATGTATCCCCATTTAATTTGTAAGTTGCCTGTTAATTCTTGTTTCCTAAATGAATAACCTTACATTTATCTGTATTAAACCTCATCTGCCATTTACCTGTCCAAGTTTCCAGTCTCTCCAAGTCCTTCTAGAGATAAATTACATACTGCTCTGATTCTACTACCTAACACAATTTTGTATCATCAGCAAAGATGGAGACTTTGCTCTCGATGCCAACCTCAAGGATATTAATTAACAAGTTAAAAAGTAGTGCTCACAGTCCCGATCCCTGAGGTACTCCACTCATGACCTTAGCTCAACCTTTAAAAAGTTCCATTTATGACAACACTCTGTTGTCTGTCCTTCAATCAGTTTTCAATCCAGGTGCATATATTTTCCTGAGTCCAATTTGCTTTATTTTGTACACCAACCTCTTGTGTGGAACTGTAACAAATGCCTTTGCAAAATCTAAGTAGACCACATCAACAGCATTACCTTGGTCTAAATTCCTACTTACCTCCTCAAAGAAACAAATAAGGTTAGTTTGGCATGATCTATCCTTCATAAATCCATGCTGACAATTACTAATAATTTTGTTTTCCATTAGGTATTCCTGAATATTATCCCGTATTAAACCTTCAAGTAGTTTCCCCACTATTGAAGTCAGGCTTACAGGTTTGTAATTCCCTGGTGGCGATCTAGCTCCTTTTTTAAATATAGGCACCACATCTGCATTACATCAACATTGTGGTACTGAGCCTGTGGAAATGTAGTCCATGAATATGAAATGTAATGGTTTGGCTATTACTGAACTTAACTCATTGAGAACTCTTGGATGTATGCCATTGGGGCCAGGTGCCTTATTTACATTAATTTGTTTAAGCTTCCTATGAAATTCTTCCTCAGTTAACCAATTGTTATATAGAGGTTGTAGCTTCGTCCTGCGGCAATACCATTGAAATTGATTCTTCCCTGGTAAACACAGAGGCAAAGAATTTGTTCAATACCTCTGCTTTTCCTATTATCTCCAATAATCTGCCTACCCATCTCACACTGAAAGGGTCCTATATTTTCTTTTCTAATTTTTTTGTTATTAAGGTACTTAAATCTTACTTTCTATTGCAATCCTTTTTTCATTATTCCATTTTTGCTAATTTTATTGCCTTTTGATAATTCTTGTTACATTCCTTATAATTCTGATACGATGTCTCTGTCCCTTCTGACGTAATGAATCTAAACGCCTGCCTCATCTTTTCCATTTCCTCCCCTACCTGTTTATTTAGGCACAATGGTTTTGACTTATTTCTTTTATACTTATTACACAAGGGTATACACTGATGAGTGGGCTTTTCTAACAATGTTTTAAAGACCGACCATTTACTGTATCTTCTACATTTTCCATGCAAAAGCATCATCCCAATGTATTACTTGTAGATTAGACCTCAGTTTATTAAAATCTGCCTTTCTAAAGTTTAAGGTCTTTGTTGAACCCAAGTAATCTGTTTTTTGATAATTTATTTAAAATGAGATCATGTTGCAGTATGATAACTGTTACCCAAATGTTCCAGGACTTGAATATTTGCTATTACTTCTACATTGTTTGTTATTACCAAATCCAGTATTGCCCCTCTCCTGGTTGGTTCCTCAATAATTTGGGTCATATAATTGTCTTTCAGCACCCCCAAAAACCTTTTTCCTTTAGTTGTAATGCTAATAGCATTGCCCCAGTCTATGTCTGGATAATTAAAATCACCCATTATGCAAACATGACCTAGTTTTGATGCCTTCTCCATTTGCAAAATTATTTTAGCTTCCTCAATCTCACAGATATTTGGTAGTTTATAGCATATCCTTACAAATATTTTCTTTATACTTTTACCTCTACTGCTAATCTCTATCCACAAGGTTTCTACATTTTCATCATTCCCTTCATAAACACCTTCCCTTACAATAGGTTTTAGATCCGGTTTAACATATAAGCATACTCCACCTCCTCCTCTATTTGCTCGATCCTTCAGAAAAAGGGAATAACCCTCTAAATTAACTGCCCAGTCATGAGTTTCATCCCACCATGTTTCAGTGGTGCCTATGATATCATACTGCTCCCTTGCAGCTAATAATTCAAGTTCCACCATTTTATCTGTCAGGCTTCTTGCATTAATAAGCATGCATCTAAGTTTTTTTTCAACCTGTACTATTATCTTATCTTTCCTTTCTGCGCAATTTGGTTTAGCCTTTAGAAGTTTTCTAGTATTATCTGTATTTACAATGAGTGTCTCGCTGCTTGTCAAACTCGCACTGTTACCAGTTTTAAATATTTTGGCATATGGTTTGACTCCCATTTAACATTTGGGTTGCACATTGATACCCTGACATCCAAAACCTATGCCAAACTAGGTGTACTTTATAGGAACAAATCCTCCCTAAGCCTGCTAGTCAGAAAGCGCATCGCACAGCAGATGCTAATGCCAATTATATGCTATGGGGACATAGTATATGGCATGGCACCCCAAATCCACCTTAGCAAACTTGATTCTCTCAACAATTCAATATGCCGCTTTGTTCTCCAATTCAACCACAACACACATCACTGCGAAATGCTCAAAGAACTAGATTGGTCATCACTTGAGTCTAGGCACAAAGTTCATCTTTCCTGTCTTGCCTTCAAATACATTCTGGGCAAGCTACACCTGTCTCTAAACAAGCTCCTCGCCCCTACCACATGCAGTACTTATCCTCTGAGCTCTGACTCCAAAAGACTGTTCATGGTCCCAAGGTTCAACATAGTATCCGGCCGCTCCTCCTTCTCTTACCATGCATCCCAAAACTGGAACAATCTACTGGAAACTCTCACAGCCACCAGGAACCTAAGTTCTTTCAAAACTAACATTTTAATATGGTCTGTAACTGTTACAGTACATACGCCTATAACATATATTGGAGCCTATTTGATAAGCCTTCATAACCCACTTATCGAGGCCTTTTTGCCCAAAATACCTACTGCTATTCTGTAAGCCTTGATAAGTGGGCAATAAAGGCATAAATCGCATTTTTTTTTCCTCCGTCCAAAACACATAGCCGGGTGAGCAGCGATAAGCCACTTATCAGCAGTTTCTGAATCTCGTGCAATTCTAGTAGCCTCGATTAGTTTATCGAGGCTAATCGTGGCTCTAGAATGGTGAGTTTCTCCCCAATTCCTCACGCCAGTAAAAATTGGTGTGAGGCTGGGGAGAACATGCTGAGAAGGCAGCGAGAGAGGACTTGGAAAAAAAAAGAATTTTCCTGCATCGGATTGTTGCCGGGAGTCTCTGGAGCTGATACCAATTAATATCAGCACCGAAGACACCCGACATGAATCCCATGCATTAAAAATGCATTTACAGGCAACTTCATTACCTTAGTGTCTGACTGCTAAGGCAATGAAGGGGTTAACTACCAGTGCCATTTTTATTGTGAGTAGCGGGACTGGGTGACGATGGTATTTGGCCCTTGGTGGGTGTTTTGGCCTTGCAGGGGTTTTGCGGGTGGAGTTAACCCTTTCATTACCTTAGTGGTTAATACCACTAAGGTAATGAAGGGGTTAACCCCTTCCGCTACCACCCTACATCCATCCTTGGGTCTACTACCCCCTTTATCCAATCCATCTATCCACAATAAACAAAAATACACACAACAGCCCTACTATGCACCTCATCTACCCCAACAACCCCTCACAACACATACAGTACAGTAATGGGCACAATTACAATTATCCACATATGGATAATAGTGCATTTGCCCATTATAAAATCAAACATTAGGCTTCCAGCATAAAAAAAGTACATAAAACATTCTACTTACCCCTGCCATCATGAAGGGCATCCTCACAAGCATACTACAGGTCCATGTCCTCCGTTGCCAGCAAAAGTACAAGAAAAAAATACAATCTAATGGCCCCTAGCCCTTTAATCACCTTCGTGATTAATAACAGCTATAGTAATTAAGGGGTTAACCCCTGTCCCCCGCTATCCACCCAGGAGACCCAAAAACCCACCCCGGACCCACTATACCCACCCTCTACCCATTGATTGGCACAGTGGTGTCTCATACCCATATAATATGGGCATGATGTCACTACAGCAGTCAATGGTTAACCTAATAAAAATAATAGAGGCCAAAAATACACACTAAAAGAAAAACACAAGTACCTAAACACCTCAACAATAAAAGAAATAAAAAGCCTCAACTACACATCAATTACATTGATCTATCAGTAAAACTGCAAAAGAATTACAATTATGTTATTCCAAAACATAAGAATACAAATAAACACCTATCCAACCAATCAATTAAAGAAATACAACCACCAGCCAACCAATCAATTAAATAAATAAAAGCACTAGCCAACAAAACAATTAATTAATTTAAAACACTAACCAATCCTAAAATGTACTAAAAACAAGCCATCCAAATTCAAAACAATTTAATCGAAACAAAAAACAGAAATTGAAAAAAAAAACAATAAATAGAAAACAAGTATTTGCCAAAAAATGCATTGGCTGTCACTGTATTTATCTGTACCTAAAGGGGCACAGATAAATACATTATAAGTCAATGTACAATCACAAACATAAAAATAAATAAATACAATGAAAAAACACAATTACATACATTTAATATTTATCTAACCTTTAGAAGTCTTCACCCTCTGAATCCCGGTGTATCTGGAAGCTCTGGACCTGCGATATCATCACCGGCAATCTATCTCCATCCTCCTAGGAAGATCAGCATCAGGTACCAAAATCCTCTTTCTTTTATCTTCTCTCACCGTCTTCTATCTTCTCCTATAATTATTTTCTTCTTTTCTTTCATCTTCTATCTTCTTTCTTTCAATCCAAAGTACCCCATTGTAAATCCAAACGTTTGTTGCCATGTCAAGAAATTCTACTAAAATGAGATGTACAGGCTTTTTATATGGCTTGTGATGTCACATTTTAGGCTCAGGTGGTACAGCTCCAATCCGATTGTATGCTAAATCATGTGGCCGCCTCTTTTTATTTTATTTTTTAAGGATGTGACGTCATCTCCAAGGGAGGTACGTCACATCCTTAAAACTACATGTCTTGTATCCCTTAAAGTGATGTCCCATCCTTTTTTACTAAGGTGACCTATCACATGGTACAGCAACCAATGGGATTGTCTTCAATCCCATTGGCTGTAATACCATGTGATATGAGACATGTGGTTTTAAGGATGTGATCTACCTCCCTTGAAGATGATGTCACATCCTGTAAAAAAAAAAGAGGTGGACACATGATACAGCTTCCCTTCGGATTGGAGCTGCACAATCTGACCCAAAAATCTGTCGTCACAGTCTACTGCTGCGGCAGAGTTTATTCGAGCATTTGCCCGTTCTCTGCCGCAGCAGTAGCCTGGCGCGCGCCCGAGAGTGACGGGCGCGCGCCGAAGCAGCGGAAGAGCGCCCTCCGATCGGGGCGCTCTCCCTACCGCTGCCGGGTCCGCCGGGTCCCCCGGAACCCCCTGCCGCTGTCCCGCGATCGCGGGACACAAGGGCTCCCTCGGGGAGCCCCTGGACGCGCGTGCAGGGGGCGCACGCTCCCGATGACGCGTGACCGCGCGTCTATGATGCGCGGCACGCCGAGGGGCGGCCACTAGCAAGCCGGGAGATTTCCCGGCTTGCGGTACCGACCACACTCGAATAAAGTGTGTCGGTACTGTATATAAAAGGCCTATGTCTCATTTTAGCGGAAGATCTCGACGAAGCAATATCCGTTTGGATTTACCATGGGGTACTTTGGATTGAAAAAAAGAAGATGGAAGAAAAGAAGAAAATAATTACAGAAGAAGATAGAAGACTGTGAGAGAAGATAAAAGAAAGAAGATTTTGGTACCTGATGCTGATCTTCAAGGAGGATGGAGATAGATTGCCGGTGATGACATTGTGGGTCGAGAGCTTCCAAATACACCGGTATTCGGAGGTGTTGGTGGACTTAGTTGGGTACCTGCCTAGTACTCCAGGTCTCAGTACGGCCGACTTCGAAACAAGGATCCGCTAATCCAGCGACGTTGTCCACGATGGTGTCCACCTTGGCGTTGGATGAATTGCGGCATGGTTAATATCACCATACAGTGTCTGTTACCATGGAGATGGTCTGGTCTATGACCACAGGCCGCGATCACCATGCTGCATCTTTACTTAGTCCCTGACACTAGGCAGTAAATGGGGAAGCGTCCCTATCTAATGGGGCCTTCCCTGCAGCAACCACAAGCTACTGTGAGTCGAGGCCTAGTTGGGGCCGAAGGGGGAAGATCTGGCCTAATCCAGTGAGGCACTGCTCCCTGGATACTACCTGCTCCTCTAAGGTCCCACTTCCGACTGGCATGGTCTTTCCAGCATGCCAAATGTTTCTCTGGGTGAGCAGCGGAATCCAGACATCCTATTGGCTCTAGCTGTGCATGTGGTAAGCTGCCCCTGAGGCTGCTGGGTCATGAAGTCCCCCCTGCGGAGCTTGGGTGTAATGGCCGCCGCTTGTATGCGCCAGATGGAGCAAGGTGGCTGCCGCAACTCAGAATATGCTCTGCGCATGCGCGAGTTCTTCTGCACATGTGCGACCAATTCAACATGGTGGCCCCCGCGACCAGGTGTGCCGCAAACCTCCCGGCAACTCGGTCGCCCAGCGCAACCTCCCTGCACCTCAGGGACTAACAGCCGTCCCCCTCACGCAGCCCGGAAGTAAGAGGGGGACCTGGCAACATGTATATGTGTTTTTTTCATTGTATTTATTTATTTTTATGTTTGTGATTGTCCATTGACTGATAATGTATTAATCTGTGCCCCTTTAGGGTATAGATAAATACAGTGACAGCCAATGCATTCTTTGGCAGATGGATTGAGTGAAAGGGGTAGTAGCCCCAAGGGTTGTTGTTTAGGCCTTCCGGGGGGTAGCGGGACTGGTTAACCCTTTGATTACCATAGCAGTTCCCACCACTATGGTAGTGTAGTGGTTGACTCCTCCCGCAACCTTCCAGGCAGGCCTAACCACCGACCCTGGGGCTACAACCCCCTTCATCCAGCCCATGATACAGGCTATTGAGGTTTAACCCTTTCATTGCCTTAGTGGCTAGCCAATAGAGTAATGGTGCTGTTTTAATATACATTTTAATACTAGTGCAGATGAGCATGAGGTCTCCGGAGCAGAACCGCTTTGATTTGAGGACCGGGGACCCCTGCTTCCCGAGATACAGGCCCCGTTATGGGGTGTGGGTATCTCCTATGCATCTTATGGTCACGTGACGTAAGACATTTAAATGCATAGGAGATACCAGCACCCCATAACAGGGCCTGTATCTCGGGAAGCAGGGGGTACCCAGACTTGGAATCAACGCGGTTCTGCTCCGGAGACCCCCTGCTCATCTAAACTAGTATTCAAATTTATATTAAAATCTTGCTATCACTGGTGAGATATGCACAGGAAGAGGCGGCTCTCTCTGTGCAGCTCTCTCGGCAGCTGGAACAAATTACGTGGTGAGCCTTTTTGAGAGAAGCGATCCTCACGTCGCCAGCTACTTGTCCGTTTTCGGAATTTTGCTATCACAGGTATTCGAGGTTTATGAATACCGTGATAGCAACACTCAAAAAACTGGCGGCGTAACCGGCCCAGTCATTTTTTTTATGAATGCTTATATAATAGGCCCCATTATCTTTAACTGTGCATGCAATGTCTTGTATATAATGTATATCTGCCTGTTCACTTAATGTAACTATGTATTTGTAACCCTGTATTTGTTATCATAACTCTGTGCCCAGGACATAATTGAAAACGAGAGGTAACTCTCAATGTATTACTTCCTGCTGAATTTTTTTTTATAAATAAATAAATAAACCTAGGAACGGACAGGGTGGTGGAGCATGTATCTAATTTCCCTACGTTGCACATTTAAAATAATAACCCCTTTCCTTCCCTCTCTTCTTCATCCTTTGAAGTTCATGCTGTTCATATCCATTCTCCACTGTTGCTCTGTTGCTTTCATCAATCACCTCTCTCACTCTCCATGAATCAACCTCTCACTTTTCTAATAACTTTGCTGCCTGGCTTCCTCACTTCCTTTCTTCTGACTCAGCTACTCTCATCCTGGAAGAATTTAACATGTACAGTATGTACCTATTGACTACACCAATGCCTCTGCAGCCTCCCAACATCTTTTATTATCCTCCTCCTTTTGTCCACCCCAGTGGACTACCTCTCCTACTCATTGATCACCACATCATTACAAATTCTTCTCTCTCCCATCTCTTCCATTTCTATTCCTGAACTGGAAACTTTCATTAGCCATAGATCATGTAGCTCCTGCAATCACGTCTCCCTCCGAAAATTTAAGCCACAACCTAAGAACGCAAACATAACCCACTACATCCAAAAGAGCTCACAAACTGCTGAACGTTACCAGAGGAAATTATACAGTACTTTAAAGAAGATTTTCTCCACTATAAAATCATACATTCCTCATACAACATTGTCCTTTCTCTTGCCAAGCACATCTACTTCACTTTTCTCATACTCTGTCCTCTAATCCTTAATGTCTATTTGCCCCTTTTCGCTCCCTTCTCTGCCAAACTACACTAGCACCCCCTACAACCTCAATGGCCCAAGACCTTGTCACTTACTTCACACATAATGCTGACACCATCAGAAATTCTATCTCTACCCATCAGACTCCACTTCTGCTGCTCCACTATGCAAATCCCTACACAGGCTTCTCAAATCCATTGAAAATCCTAGCTCTGACATCTCAATGTTGCTCCCCTCCCCCTTACATCATAGTCCTTGTCTCAAAATACTTCCCTTCTTTTTACCCATGACCTATGTCCTCTCACTGATGCCCACATTGTTTTCTGAGCTGCACCCATACTCTGTCCTTCTCTGCCACATAGATCATCAGACCTTCCCTCAGCCTCTAGACTTTTCAATTCTCCCTGAAAACACACCTCTTTAAAGAAGCTTATCTAACAACACTGTAACAGGGGAGTTATCCCTGTTCAGGAAATGTGCCTCTAATACAGCAGTGTGTTGGTTAACTGCTGGTAGTCAATTAACCAACACCACCTGGCTGATTACAGTAGGTTTCTTAGAAAAGCCTACCCTTGAAACAGGAAGAGAGATTGTTCCTGAGTCTCACAAGTTGTGGGACTGACAAAAGTGACAGATGTCTTGAGCCTGCCAGAAGAAATAGCATGCTGTCTGCAAGACACAGGGGAAAGAACCTCTAAACCTGAATGCTGACATAGCCTGAGGAAAAAGGCAGCAACCCAGGAACAGAGAAGACTTTCCCTCCAACTACAAGAAAACAGATAAGACTTTCCTTTATAAGACTTTTGGTATATCTGCACATATCAAGATATATGTTTGGGGCTGGGAGACATGCTTATCTAAAGGGAGTTGTGGACTGCATAGATTTCACTAGAAATACTCCCAAGTGGAACAGAAGCTTTGTTTGACCCCTTTTATTGCATATGTTTGGATGATTTTCTTATGTTAAAGGAACAGGCGCAATAAAAGTCTTATTTAATTTCACCTTACAAAAGTCTCTATTGAATACCTCTGTGCGCGTCCTCCTACATATGGTGTCAGAATTGGGACTGAGGTGGTCCTTGAAGTTAAAAGGAGCCCGGAGATTGCCTGTGAATTTTTTTTTGTTTTTTTTGCCTACAAACAGCCTGAGCAACATAAACAAAGATCTCATGCAGCAAAGACCAGAGTTAAAGGGATACACACCCAGGCAGGAAATCTACACTGAACTGAAACCTACAAAACCACACATGGACTCTTTTCCCCGATTCCAACAGGAGAGAGAGAGGCTGTGCTGAAGCAGGTAAACCGTATTTGCCTATCACAATAAAGTGTAATATGGTCATTGAAATAGGCCTTCCAGCCATAGTCAGGGTTCAAGAAGTAAATTAGCCCTTAAAAGGGATAGGCGTTTGTTGTTTTCAAATGTTTCGCTGAAGCAGTGAATACAGATGGTGACCCACGAACGTTACTGATTCTGCAAGTAAAGGCTGCCACACTGCATAGGACTACCAGCTGTGAATGGAGTTTATGCAGAAAAGTGTGAAAATTGATGCAAGACTGTGCTGAAGCAGGGGAATTTTCAGTAAACAAGTGCTGAGGGTAAAATTGCCCTATCGGGGAAAAAGGAATTGCTAAGCTGTGTAAAAGGTATCCCAAAGCCAATTGCTGAGTGTTGAGTCGCCCTGCCGGGAGCGAAATAAATATTCCACTGCAAAGAATATATTTTTTTCTGCAAGTAAAAGTCTGTCTATGTATCTTGGGACTAAAACAGGCATCCAAAGTGTGAAGAGTGAATGCCATAATACCCAAAGTTGAGACTGAAAATTACTGAACTCAAGAAGAAAACAATATTTTTGCTGAAGTGGAGGGATTATACCTAACAAAGTAAATGGTGTAAAGCAAATAGAAGTTTTTACCTAGCAACTGCACATCCAGTATACCTAATGAGAGAGAATGCGTGCACAGTACTGCTGATATTGTAAAACTTACCCAAGAAAAAGAAAAAGTCTACAGAGATGCCTGTCAGAGCTACGACCCCTACAAGCAAAATATGCCCACCTGTAGGACTACCACAATTGGGGGTTCTAGCAAATACAGTGGCAACAGCTGCAACACCGCATCCTGAGGTCAGGAAGAAAATTGATCCTGGTAGCCCCAAAATGGAGGACAAGATGCAGCGTTCCTGTAATGAACCCTACCCCACGGAAGAGTGGCCCTTCCAGTCCAAGAAAGAGGAAGACATCTCTTATGGGGAACCGAACCGAGTCACACCCACAAAAAAAACCAAGAATGGTGGGGGTGCCTGAACTCGGCACGAACCGAAAAGACCGCTCTCTATGATGACGAATATGATCGGCAGGAGAAAGAGCGGGAGCAGCAGATCACCAAATATTTCTGTAAGCTAACGCAACTGCAAGAAAAGCCTGGCGTATACAATGAAGCCGCTGAAGTATCAAATAAAGAAGGAGACCTCAGTATTCCTGATGGAACGGAGTCATCAAAAACAAAAAGGCGGAAAAAGAAAAAGAAAAGCGGTTCTTCACTTACCGTGGAAGGAACAGACACGTCCGCAGATCCTGTGGAGAAAAAGGGGGACTGAGTTGCCCTGCAGCCTAGAAAAAATGGAGAATTCGTCCCGCGGATAACCGAATATCCAGAGGGCCCAAGGCAGAAGTCGTGTACCCCAAAGAAGTGTCTGTCCGGTGCCAACAGTGAGGAACCCTCAACCAACCATCCCAGGGAAGCGGAGCCGGAACCAGTGAGTGTCGATCCCTTGACCAGCCCTGAAGATGCCCTGAAAAATGCCAGGCATGACTGTGATATGCTCTGTGAACAATTGAAACAAAAGGAAGATGGTTACACAGAGCTACAGAAAAATAATGTGAAGCTACAGAAAGATGTGCTCACAATTTACTCTTTGGCCAGGACAGAATTGGACGATCTCAAGACTGAGCTAGATACTGCAAACGCTACTATTTCCGCCATGGATGTGTCCCGCTGCGCTCACCACAAACAGGACTAGACCGCGGGGCTGAATTGGGGATGTATATAACCGCCGCCCTACAACCACAGAGCCAGGTCCGGAATGCGTTGTCAGAGTCGTAGAGCTGAGTCGGGGCAGGAGATTTCGGGGAAGCCGTGGTACTTTCCATGATCCGGGGTTGGAGAGAGAAGAATCATCGTATCCGAAGCCGTGATCGAGGAGAGGAGAGAGAAGAATCGTCGTTATCCGAAGCCATGATAGAGGAGTGGAGAGAGCGGGGGTCTAATAACAAGCCGAAGTCCAGGGGTAGAGAAGAGACAGGTCCAGGTACAAGCAGGGGTCACAACACGAGTCAGGCAAGGCACAGGAACAGACAAGATCCAAGAAGCAGCAAGCACAGCACAACAGTGTTTATGTCCAGCAAAGTGAAAGTGAAACAAGAAGACATTTAAAGGGGAAGGCACCAATCAGGAACTAGCAGATGATGACCTCACACATAAGCCACGAGCCGATAGGGTAGTGCAGGATTGGCTGCTGGTGTAACACAGCTGATGCTGCTAGTGTTCGTTGGCGTGCGGCGTGCGCGCGTACGGGGAGTGCGACGCAGAGTGGGTGCCGTGGTGATACTGCGGGAGCGCGCCTCCGCGGATGAAGCATTGCGCAGCTGCATGCGCATCAATAGCGGTCTGTGAATGTCAGAGGTACAGCCACGTGACGCGTGCTGGGGGCGGAGCCTGGCGGCGATCCTGACAGTACCCCCCCCCCCCTTCAGGGGAGACCTCCAGACAACCCAGGGCAGGCTTCAAAGGGTATCTGTGATGAAAAGCCTTGACCAATCTGGAAGCGTGTACCTGTTCCCGAGGAATCCATTCACGTTCCTCTGGACCAAAACCCCTCCAATGAACGAGGTATTGCAGTTTCCCCCTTGATACTCTGGAGTCGAGGATTGTCTGCACCTCAAACTCCTGTTGACCCTCCACAAGAACAGGCAGAGGTGACAAGTCTCGAATGGATGATTGGGGATCCTGGATAAAGGGTTTCAAAAGAGAAATGTGAAAAGCGGAAGGAATCTTCATGGTTGCCGGCAATTTAAGCCGGTAGGTGACAGGATTGACCCTCTCCGTAATGACGAATGGGCCAATGAATCTGGGTGCCAATTTGGGTGAAGAGACCTTGAGACAAATATTCTTCGTTGAAAGCCAGACCTTTTATCCAGGAGTAAAAGATGGAACCTCCTGACGGTGACGATCGGCTTGTTTCTTCTGCATACTGATGGCTTGTCTCAAGTTCCCCTGAATCTTCTCCCAAGAGTCCTGGAGGCACTGGATTCTGTCCTCGGCGGCGGGAACTCCGGAACTGGAAACTGTGGAAGGAAAGGCCGAGGGATGAAATCCATAATTCGTGAAAAAGGGGGACTGTTGAGTGGACTCATTTCTAAGATTATTATGTGAAAATTCTGCCCATGGGAGGAGATCAGACCAATTGTCCTGTGAATCCGAGACAAAACAGCGAATGAACTGTGAAATGCCCAGACGTTGGCAGAAGGCTCTCCAGAATCTGGAGATAAATTGCGAGCCTCGATCCGAGACTATGACTTGTGGAGTACCGTGGAGTCTTAAAATCTACTTGACAAAGACTTCTGAGAGTTTAGGCGCGCTGGGCAAACCTTTAAGTGGGATGAAATGCACCTGTTTAGAAAAGCGATCCACAACCACCAGTATGGTGTTCATCCCTTTAGAGCTGGGTAACTCCACGATAAAATCCATGGAGAGATGTGTCTATGGACGATCTGGAATTGGTAGTGGTTGAAGAAGGCCTGCCAGCCTATTGCGAGGCGTCTTATTCTGAGCGCATATGGGACATGAAGCCACAAATTTTTCAATGTCTTTGCGCATGCCTGGCCACCAAAAGGTGTGCTCCAACAAGTTGATTGTTCTTCTGGTGCCAGGATGACCAGCGGTCCTGGAAGCATGACGCCATCCATCACTTTCCTATGGAAGTTCGTGGGAGTGAACAGACGTCCTTCTGGAACCTTGAGGCCTACAGGGATGTTACGTTGAGCTCTGGTAATGTGTGATAAGGAGTCAAAGGTGTTGGCAGACAAAATACATGCGGGAGGAAGTATAGTCTGTTGATGATCCTCTGCTCTGTCCTCGACCAGGAATTGTCTGGATAGTGCATCGGCTTTTATGTTTTTGGAACCAGGAATATACGATATAAGAAAGTTAAAACGGGTGAAAAATAGGGACCACCGTGCCTGTCGTGACCCCAAGCGACACGCACCCTCAATGTAGAGTAGATTATTGTGGTCAGTCAGGATAGTGATCGGTGTCTCAGTACCCTCGAGAAGGTGTCGCCATTCTTCTAAGGCCATCTTTATTGCGAGGAGTTCGCGGTTTCCTACATCGTAGTTTCTCTCCGCAGAAGAATTTTTTTTGGAAAAAAACGCACATGAATGCAGGCGGGCCTGCGGGTTTTTCCTCTGAGACAGTATTGCCACAACTCCTACGTCGGAGGCGTCCACTTCCAGCGTAAAAGGTAACCCTGGATCTGGGTGTACCAAGATGGGAGCAGAAGAAAAGGCTTTCTTTAATTTTTCAAACGCTCTGGAGGCTTCGGGAGACCAGTGTGTTGGGTCTGCCCCTTTTTGGGTTAAAGCCGTAATGGGTGCCACTATAGAGGAGAAGTTTTGAATAAACCACAGATAATAATTTGCGAACCCAAGAAATCTTTGCACGGCTTTAAGAGATAATGGACACGGCCAGTCCGTAACTGCTTTGACCTTGTCGGGATCCATGGCGAGTCCGGTGTCCAAAATAATGTAACCGAGGAAGGAGGTTGAAGACTGATGAAAGTGGCATTTCTCCAGATTGGCAAAGAGCTTATTCTCCTGTAGCCTTTGAAGAACTTGTTTAACATGTACTGGATGTTACTGAAGGTTTTTGGAGTAGATCAAAATGTCATCCAGGTACACGATTACATGTTGGTCAAATCAAGATACCTTTCATGAATTATCCCTGTCTTTGGACCAGGATGAAAAGCAGAGCCAATCTGATAAAATGATGGCTAAGCTGAAGCAGAAGTATGAGGAGGCACTGAAGCAGATGACAGTCTTTCAGCAAGAGGTTCACACTCTTCGCGTAGAGCTGAATGCCTCACAACAGGAGGTCAACAGTGTCCGGACAGAGGTGGACAGAAAGAGGTTCAGAAAGAGGTTCATACTGTACACTCCACAGAACACTGGATGCCTCACATCATGAGACCAACAGCTGCCGCACAGACCTGGAAGTCTCCAGAAAGGAACTTCACAGTCTCACTGAGGAGCTGGACATTGCAAAGAAAACTATCCTCCATCTTAACTTAGATCTCAAAGTCTCTCCGAAGGAGCTTCAGAACCTAAACCTGGAGATGGAAGTCTCACGCCAGGAGACAGCCCGCCTCCAACAGATGTGCAAAAATGGAAGGCGGACTGCAAGGAGGCCCTGAATAGTACAGAGACTGAAAAAAGAGAAAACTTAAAACTGAAAGAAGAAAATTCTCATTTGACAGACTACGTCAAGGAAAAGAATGAAAAGCTGCACGAGCTTAAAGAAATAAATAAACTTTTGGAAGATGAGAAGTTTGAAGCAGAGCACCGACTGCAGAACCAACTGCAAGGTCTGCGTACGCACCTCCAGAAGGCAGAGGAGAAGCAGCAAACTCTGCAGGAAGACAATCTGCAGGCTGCTAAAGAAATACAAGTGCTGCAGGAACGTCTGATGACGCAGTATGTCCCCGCGAAGCAGCATAAGAAACTGAAGTCTACCCTGAGCATCACCAAAGCATCGCTAGAGGCCAAGCTTAGAACCCAGGTGACTCGGCACAAAAGGTAGCACAAGAAGGTCCAGAAACTGAGACAAGTAACAGTGGCCCGAGCAAAGAAATTCATAGTGCTTCACAATACAATGAAAATGTAGAAGCAAGGTCAGAGAAAGCAAAGTGTGCAGATAAATTCCCTGAGAAGAGACTTGAAAGACGCACTCAAAAAACAGGGATCTCTCGCGGATGAGATTACAGTTCTACAAGGATAAGTATTGACCCTGACTAAGCGTCAGTATCCCACAGCCACAAAAACCCATGAAGACAAGGGTACAGTGAGAGCTGGGAATACCGCTCGTCTGAAAAACAAGGTTGCAAAATTTGAACCACCTAAACAAGCACTAGAAAAACCTTCAGCCACCCAACAGGCAACAAAAGAAGGTACACGTGCTGAATCAAAACCAGAAGAATCCTTAGCTGATGAAGCTGAAAAGATGGGACATTCTCTGGAAGTGGAGATGGAATTGCAACTTAATCCCAAAGAGGCTGAACTAGCAACTCCATTGAGTGGAAAAAGTGCAGAGAGACAGCTTCAAGAGTGGAAAACTCAAAGGGCTGTTTTTAAACTCTCTGCAACTGCTGCCATACAGTCTGCCTACAATAAGACGAGCTATAGAGTAAGGGGAATGAACCCCATAATGTTCGGTGCTCTAGATAGTGTATATATATGGGTCAAAGTAATGATGGACCTTGGATGCTTGAAAAACTTGGATAGAGGCAATTCCACTGCAATAAACATATGTGGTACTAAGTAAATAAATGGAGCAACAATGATGCAGACTTAAACCTTATAGGGGGGGGGGACAGTCCCGGACAAACGACGGAGCCCCGGAGTAAGCCGTTTGTCACAATGTGTATATATGTGTGAGTATGTGTGTGTGTATGTGTATATATGTGTGAGTGTATGTATGTGTATATATGTGTGAGTGTGTATGTGTGTATATGTGTGTGTATGTATATATATGTGTGAGTATATGTGTGTGTATGTATGTGTATATATGTGTGTGTATGTGTGTGTATGTGTGTGTATGTGTATATATGTGTGAGTATATGCGTGTGTGTGAGTATATGTGTGTATGTGTATAGATGTGTGAGTATATATGTGTGAGTATGTATTGTATTGTATTGTATGTCTTTATTTATATAGCGCCATAAATGTACATAACGCTTCACAGTAGTAATACATATCATATAAATAACAAAAAATATAAATAACAGATCATGAGAATAAGTGCTTCAGACATAAAAGTAACATTAAGGAAGAGGAGTCTCTGCTCCGAGGAGCTTACAATCTAATTGGTAGGTAGGGAGAACGTACAGAGACAGTAGAAGGGAATTCTAGTAAGTGCGTCTGCAGGGAGCCAAGCTTTATGTATCAGGTGTCCATGATTATCCAGTGCTATTCGTATGCTTCTTTAAGCAGATGTGTCTTAAGGTGGGTCTTAAAGGTGGCTAGAGAGGGTGCTAGTCGGGTATTGAGGGGAGGGCATTCCAGAGGTGTGGGGCAGAAAGTGAGAAAGGTTTAAGGCGGGAGAGAGCTTTAGATACGAAGGGGGTAGAAAGAAGACATCTATGAGAAGAACGCAAGAGTCGGGATGGTGCATAGCGAGAAATTAGGGCTGAGATGTAAGGAGGGGCAGAAGAATGTAAAGCTTTAAAAGTGAGGAGGAGAATTGAGTGTGAGATACGGGATTTGATCGGAAGCCAGGAGAGGGATTTCAGGAGGGGAGATGCGGAGACAGATTTAGGAAAGAGTAGAGTGATTCTGGCAGCAGCGTTTAGGATAGATTGTAGGGGGGACAGGTGAGAGGCAGGAAGGCCGGACAGCAGGATGTTGCAGTAATCAAGACGGGAGAGAATGAGGGCCTGAGTCAGAGTTTTAGCAGTCGAGTCACAGAGGAACGGGCGTATCTTTGTGATATTGCGGAGGAGAAAGCGACAAGTTTTAGAAACGTTTTGAATATGAGAGGAGAATGAGAGAGAGAGGAATCAAAGTGTAACCCCTAGGCAGCGTGCTTGGGCTACTGGGTGAATGATCATATTTCCAATAGCAATGTGGAAGGAGGTAGTAGGGCCAGGTTTGGGAGGAAGTATAAGGAGCTCTGTTTTTGCCATGTTAAGTTTCAGTCGTCGGCGGAGGGCCATCCAGGATGATATTCCAGAGAGGCATTCAGAAACTTTGGCCTGTATAGCAGGTGTAAGGTCAGGGGTTGAAAGGTAAATTTGTGTGTCGTCAGCATAGAGGTGATATTTAAACCCAAAAGATGTGATTAGGTCACCTAGAGAGAGTGTGTACAGAGAAAAGAGAAGGGGTCCCAGGACA